>CM021787.1:2573-148213 GCA_011076525.1 Nettapus auritus | reverse complement strand
GGGAGCCGCCCTCGGGCGGGCTCGGGCTCTGCTCGGTTGCCTCCGAGGAATCTCCCGAGCTCCTGAACCAGCCGTTTACCCGGCGACGGAGCGAGGCCTGGGGCTGGTCGCAGGGTCGCGACGCGGCCGGCCGGAAGGCACACGGCCTTTTCGTCAGGCTGGAGCGCTGCGGGTACTCTGCAAAGGCGTGCAGAAATTCACCGACGTTTTGGAGATAAATAAGTGAGTAATACACGTCAAACACTCGGTGTAGAGTTCTCTCCTACGGTTATCGTGTAATTGACCTTCTTGAGGTTTCTAGACACTTAAGGCATGGGGTTCCTGTGAATAGCTATCAGCTATTTAATTATTATTATTTTTTCCCTGCAACTATCTACTTGCTTTCCTGTCAGTTGCTTATTTATTTGATTTTTCCTCTTTCCCAGTCCACCCGCTCTTATTTATGAAGAATAATGTTCTCCCTGTTATGTGTGAGCTTCTCTGATGCTGTCTGCCTTTGTTAATCAGGTTAAGTCCTCTTTGCTCCCTTGTCTTGAGGGAATTCATTGATTTAACATCACAAAATCTCCTTTCTTTTCTCCTCATGAAACTTACTAAAATACTGCAATTGTCTTTGCCAGGTGTCACAAGTTGTTGGTATGTAGAGCAAGTGGAGTAGCAGACCTTTGGCGGTTGTCCTTGGTGACCAAGCTTTCATTGCAAATTTGCATTTTATTTTCTAATGCTACACTTGAAGCCTTTAAACCAATCAAATCTAAGTTAAAGTGACCATACCAACTAGTCAGCACCTTTTGATTAGGTGCAGTTGGATTAGATTTTAATTGGTCCATAAATGCTGTTAAAATTCTCCACAAAGTCACTGAAAATAGTGCTCACAATTGCAGCATGCATTGAGGTTGTTTCTTATCAAGTCTCTAGTTGAACTGAGAGCTTCCTGGGCAGACATCTCTCCTAAGCAGCACTGTGTAGTGACGATAGTAAAAGGGGAAATATTTTACATCCCTGGAGTTTTCTTCAGCATTCAGGATTTAGAAAAAATGCAGTTACTTACCATATGTCTATGGTCATTTGGCAGAGACATGCATTTCCTTGCCTACTGGATAATGAAGAGGGACAGTATTCCTCTGTATTTCTACTACATGTGTTAGTACAAAACCAACAATTGCGTGCTTTGGTTAGTTAATAAAGCCCATGGCCAGTCAATGTGTTTCAGTAGGTGCAGTGGGCTACGTGGCCATTTCACATCGGTGGTACTTGCAGAAGCATAATTCCTCTGTTGTGTCGGATCCATGGCAGTAAGGATGGCTGCACTGGCTCCAGTACTCAGACTCTTCCCAGTACTGATTAAGCTTGCTCATACAGCAGAAAAGGATCTGCTCTTTCTTCCTGCGTTTGTTGCCTGCCAAGCTGTTGAGTTGGACGGGCTCCCAGAAGGCTCCAAAAGGCCCTGGGGAGCACTGGCTATGTGTGGGGCTGCAGAGCAGGACCCTGCTCAGCTGTGGTGAGCACAGCCCCTGTCTGGGTTGTGCCCTGGCAGCTGGGACTGGTTGGGTCATCTAAGCCCTCTCTAACAGGCCAGGCCCTGGAAGTGGAGGAAAGCTTGGAAGGCTGTTTCTTTTGGACATGTGGCTAAAAGTTCCTGAGGGCAGGAGTAAATCAGGATAAGGAGATATGGAAGCATAGAATAACTTAAGAGTAGGCAAGTCCTTGGTAACTAACTTCCCTGTCTTTGTTCTGGTCCAAATGGCCCTTCATCCTCAGCTTTCCCTTAATCCTTTAAATGGTAAAATTTTATTACTCCACTTAAGGGCAAGCTGACTGATTTTTTTACTTTATAGGAAGCCAAAATATGTTATGGCAAAATAGTCCCTTCACTAGCTGCTCTGGCTTTCTCTGTGCTCTGAAAATTTGGGCCAACTGCAGATAAGCTACTGAGTTTATGTGTTTAACGTAAGTTAGTAAACGTAGACAAAAATAGATCTTCTTGTATAAAGAGTACTCTCACTCTGGCTGTGACCAGAGGTGGTAATTAAAAACAAAACAAAACAGTGTGCCTTACTAACAGTGTAGGCCAAGTTATTTTGTTCTTTTGGATGAGCTGGTGATTAAATCTTTGAGCACGATCTAACCCTAGTATTGTACACAGTTACTCTGAGATTGTGCTCATCCTCTGTGAAGCCATTTCTTCCCACCAAGGGCAGCAGTCAGTGAGGAAACAAATGAGACATGCCTTGTTATGTTCAGAAGTTTTTCAAAAAGTCTGGTTGGTGTAACTGAGCCAAATTACAAAATGGAACGATTTTGATGCAAATGTTAAGCTCAAATGAAGCAAATAATCTTGTTTAGGAGGCCATTTGCTTTGGAAGATTGACATGATGATGATCAGGAGCGGCAGCATGTTTTGCACTAACTACTGCAATGCAAGTCATGGGAACTCTTAAAACATATTGGAAGGAGAGCACTTGTCTAAAACCATTGTACAGTCTTTCTTCTTAGGTAACACTTGGATCTGTGTATGTGATGCAGAAAGCACACATTTTGAAATACCTGGTGACAGCTGATGAACAAGTGTTGCTTGCTATTGCTTCTTCCATCTCTGGTGCTGGTGGTCTGCTTCACCTTTTAATACTGTTATTCCCTTTGCTTTTCACAGCCTACATTTTTTGAGGTTTTTGAGTACTTTAATTTGATCTCTTCTACTGTCAGTCGTCACCAAAGGTGGGATTCATTGCACCCATCCCAGACTCAGCTGTTTGCCCAGGTGAACAGACAAAGGCAGACTTCTCCATCTGGTGACCGAGGTCACCCATTGCAGACCCTGTGGATGGTTGATCGTATCTCTAGATTTGAGGGCTTGGAGTTGGTGACAGATTCCGTTTGATGGAAAAACCCACGAGCGATTGATACCTGTGTATACCGTTCCTGCAGAGTTTGTGGGATTTGTGTTGTCTCAGCAGCCTGAAAATCAGAGTGCATGGAGTATGGCATTGGATTTTAGCCAACAAAATGTGCCAGCTTAGATCTTACCTTTTTTGTGTCTCTGTAGGTTTTGGCAGTGATGTTCCCCTGTAGGGGCCCTAATCTCAACAGATAAGGGGTTGTAAGGCACAGTTCAGTTCTCTGTTCTTTAACCCTCAAGCAGGGTGGAGTAAGATAGGCAAGGCTGTTTGTTGCACCTGTCTAAGTGCACTGGCAGTAGACACAGGAGCACAAACACCATACACAAGCAGTTTCTACTTCCTTCTTGGTAAAACAGAGCTGAGACTATTTCGGTGCTTGCTCATAGGGGCTGTACAGCAAATGTAGTGTTTACATTACTGAACTTTTGAGATTCTCATAGAAACACGATGCAGAAAGGTGAACGCGCTGTTATAATGAAGGGTTGAAAAGATGGAGGGTTTTTAGAAAGTTTAAATTAGTTCTAATACGATACTCAGCCTGCTATGCAGCCTTTTGCCATGACTGTTGTGTCTGTAGCAGTGAGAGCTGGATGAGTTGTGCCAGTAGCAGAACCCATTAGGATCTGCACCAGTAGCCCAGGGAACGAAATGGAGCATTTATCTTAGGAACAAGGTTGCCAAAATACACTGCTATAAAATATAGGGAGACATCAGCTGCTAAGTTTGTTTCTGTGTGACAAGCAAATGGGAGCTGATGCTCGCTGCTGCAACTTGGAGGAGACAATGGGACTTTTACATTTTCTCCAGTCACGGTTTGGGGAAATGCTAGGTCAGTGCAGGTGGGCACGGTGGTTGAAGGAGGTGGGTTTGCCTTTCCCCTCCTCCTGGCAGCTTTCTCCTCTGGGTGCTCTTTCCAGTTCTCCCTCAGCTGATGCAGTGTACAGCCATGTGGCAAGAGTGGATCTGGGTGAAAGTTAATTAGCTGCTCCCAAGCCCCTTTAACCCTACCTACTTATGTCCTAGCAGAGGACACTTGTCTGGCTGGAGAGGGGCAGCATGGGGGTAGAAGGCACAAGTAGTGTCAGGCACAGGGCAGGCCTGTCTAAAAATGACTGAATTATCAGTGTGAGGATCTGTTCTGGACTGTGAGGTCAGTTTTGCAATGTTAATGTTTCCTGATTGTATTAAGTATTGCCACCTGCGTGCCCCTGTTTGCATCTGCACCATCACTTTACTTTCATGGTGACTTTGGGCACTCGTGTTTGGGAAGCTGCAGCTCACACAAAGTGCTGTCCACACTTGAGCAGCAGTAGTGCAGACTTCACATTTAGAGCGCTTTAGTGGAAAAGTTACTGTACTTAAGTCCAAACAACTTTGGCCTTGTGTGCCAGAGCTTCACTGGATGCAGCACACCTCAAATACTGTCTTCTCAGAGTAACTTTTGAGCCATATCATCTGGGGTCTGATTGAACTTAGGCCAGCAAAATCCACTGGTCTCACAGATTCTCTGGAAAGCTGCTAATGCATGCATGTATCTTGTACAAGGGGAAGGCTTCCCTCTGCCGCTCCCTGTCGCACTGTGGCTCGACACTGGCCGTTCTGTGCTGCCTCGTCTCAGTGCTGCCCAGCCCCGGGGAGCTGGGAGTCCGCATGGCTGTGCTCGGTGCCAGCCCTCGTTCCTCCCTGCGAAGGCAGAAGCAAGCCGGCCACCTGGTGCTGCGGGCAGGTCCCGCTTCTCACATGCGGTGCTCTGGGATGAAAAGGACCTGTGCTCCCTCACAATGTGCCCTGGCTTGGGGAGGAATGTGTGGTGGTGTTGCCTCCTTCATGTCATGAAGGGAAAGTGTAGGCTTTGACGATTTTTATCTGTTCTGTGTGTACTGGCCACTGACTGTAAACATAGTTCTGAATTTACCTAGCTAATTGGTTTTTAAGTCATAGATGAAGTCATAGTTTGACCTCCCATATAACCTGGGCCATAGTATCAGACCTCACTTAGTTTCAAATTGACTCGTTCACATAGCCATTTTTGAGGTTTGCAATTTTAAATTGCAAACTTGATGGTTCTCTGAGAGGTGGTTAGTGAATATAAATACAATTTTTTTTGCAGTGAAAGCCCTTGTTTCTTGATTGGATTTGTGATCACTTGCTCAGAAGGAAAGGGACAGATTTCATTCAGACACCCTGCAAACACCTTTGTGGCTGAGACCAGAGAGATCCTTGAGTGTGCACTGCCTGTCTCTGAAAGAGCAGAGCAGCAGGAGGAGATGAGAACTGAGGCTTTCTTAGCCCTGGTAAGAATGAACTTTGGTGGTTAATATTACAAAGCCCCTGAAGCTTGAGGCTCATGTGTCAGGCTGCACGGTAGGAGAGAAAAGCTGCTGCTTCTGTAGGAGATGATGTGAGAGGGCTGCCCAACCTGTGTCACAGCATAGCAGTCATCCTGCCCAGACAGCTGAGGAAGGCTCCCAGGGCTGCAGCACATCACCTCTCCTGCTCTGGGAACCCACGGACAATGTGCCGGTCAGCCCAGCACTTGCATCTAATGGTACAGGAGTGGGCAGCAGCAAGTGTGCTGAATTGGAAATACAGGTGCTGTAGTAGGAAAGGTGGAATAGAGGCTGGCAAGAAAACATTGTCACTGTGTGTCAATAGTCACCTGTGTCAATAGTTTTCAAGTTTATGTTTCAGTCTTTGGGCGTTTTAACTGAACTCTAAATGGTATCTTCATCCTAAGCTGAAAACGTGCCTTTCTATGTGACTAGCTAAAATTAACGTAAGCTTGAGCAGCTCTTTAGCTCTAACCCATTTGTCTTTAGCTCAGCTATTTCACTGAACACATTTTGCTCTGTTATAGTATGCAATCCAGACTATTGCAGAAAGAAAAACTGGTTCACGGCTCTGCAGCAATGTAGCACTCTACTTCTTGGCATTGTCAGCTCTTCCACATTGTGCTTGCGTGCAGTGCAACATCATACAGCTGGGAATGACAGATTTTGCTGCAGT
Source organism: Nettapus auritus (assembly GCA_011076525.1). Lineage (NCBI taxonomy): Eukaryota > Metazoa > Chordata > Aves > Anseriformes > Anatidae > Nettapus > Nettapus auritus. The sequence goes on along the minus strand of CM021787.1, from coordinate 142,307 downwards.
GCTGCAACCTCGTTACGTGTTGAAACAGCATCTGTCAGACTTAGTTTTCATATTTACTCTCAAAATTGTTTTCATATAAATTGCTTTTATATGTGTTATCCGGGTTTTAAACTACTGCACTGGCTTGTGGCTTCCCTGCTGGGTGACTTTGAAAATCACAGGCTACGTTTTTAAAGCTGAAAGGAGGCTGCAGAAACTCCGGGCTTACGCTGATCATCTGATTCTGCTGCAGTACTTTCAGTTGCTTGTGCCTTTGAGGTGCCTGTGCCTCACGTGGGAGTGCAGTGGGTTACCTTAAAGGGAAAATCTGATGAAACTGCTTCAAGAACATGTTGTTACATGTGATATCTTGGTGGAATTTACCAGAATAGAAAGGCGATTCCTGACCTAGGATCTGGAACAGAGCTGAAAAAACATTAATTCCTCAGGTAGTGTGAATCATTTGGAAATACGTTTGTTTTTACTGGAGAACAACAATTCCTGTATGATGATAAGTAACTGTTAGTATTGCATTGTGGTAAGAATTAACTGAGAGCAGTTGGGAAATCCTAATGAAGCTTCTCACTCCATTGTTTGCATCACATCCTGTATATCTATTGTTTGGGATTGTTTTTAGTGTTGTTGAATGTGTTGTTAATGTCTTAACATAAAGGTATCCTATATAACGTGGATACTGAAGTTTATCTGAGATTTGGCTATAGAATGTGATAAAGTATCTGCAGAAGCTCTTAAATTCTCTTGATGTGTTGCACTTACGTGTTTTTTGTTTTTTTTTTTTTTTTTTGGGCAGAGCAAAGCAATGAATAGCACAGTTTGGAACAGGGCATTTCTTTTTATCTGAAACAAATTGTTAGAGATGCTGTGCAGGAGAGAGTGGGTGCAAAATGTTCATCAGTGATTTGGAAAAGCTGTGAAAATTAGTTTTTGAATGTGAATACAGAAGCAATGCTTTAACGGCTGGGGAGGCAGGGGGGACCATTCTGCAGTGTCTGGAAGCTGGGCTGTTTGGATGCTGCAGACTGCAGACAGCAAAGGTGAGCTCCAGACAGCTGGGTTAGGGATGGATGTAAGGTTGGTTTCAGGCACAGGCATGGTAAAACAGCAACTGCTGCGTGCAGAAAAAGTCATACCCTCTTGTCTGCTTTGTCTGTCCTCTAGTCCTGGAAAGCCTTGCTGTCATTGGGAATGGGTTGTCTCTGGGGTGGGATGACAGGTCCTCCCTGCATCAGCAGCAAGGCGCCTTGGCTGCAGCACAATGATCCTTGAGCCTGGGTCACCTTCCTCACGTCTCCCAGAGCAGTGGTGGCAGCCAGCCCTGTCCTGCAGCACCCTTTCTTTCCCTGGCTGTCTTAAAACAGGAACTTGCTCCCAAGCCCCTACCACAGATCCATACCATTCACCTTTCAGTATTGCCTCTATTGTCTATGGTTCAAGCTTGTTTGCAGTGTAAGGCTTTTTTATTTTATTTTATTTTTTTCTTCCCCTCTTTCTAAGAGAGATCTCTGTCATGCATGCCTTCGGTGGCTGCTGTGACTGCTGGAGTTTGTGTGGCTCAGCATGGTCCTTCCCTCTGAGCCCATCTGTGCTGTGTGTGAGCTGGCAGGGCATGCAGGCTCTCTGCAAAAGAGCCCCTGGACAGGAGTCAGCACAGCCTGGGATGTGCAGCTGTGAGGGCTGAGCACGTGCTGGGCTGCATGAGCAACAGCACAGCTGACAGGTAGAGAAGGACGGTGGTTCTCTGCTCAGTGCTGGCAAGATGGTGTCTGAAGAGTCATGTCCTGGGTCTGAAGCATCCAGCCAGGGAGTCAGGGAGTGTTGCTGATACAGTTGCAGAGCTCAAGCATTTGGTGTGGGAGGTGAGGAACTGAGGTTCCTGGAAGAGGTGAGATGAAGGGAGTGTCTGATCCCCTTCTCCTGGTGGGGGTTATGGAGAAGAAACAGTTGAGCTCACATCGGTGTGTGGTGAAAGGATGAGAGACAAGAAACGGAGATTGGTCAAACATAGGACAGGGTCCCAGGGGTTGTGGTGTCACAGTCCTTGAAGATTTTCGCAACTTGATGGAGCCCTGGAGCAACTTGCTGCACCTTTGGAGCAGGAGCTGGACTAAGCTCTGTGGTACTTGGAATTAAGCAAGTTCATCACCTTAGTGGCAACCTAGATGAGACACAAAATGTAGATTTCACAGTTCTTCCCTCCTTGGTAGAAAGGAACAGCGCTGGGCGGGAAGCTGTGTGGTCCCGTCTCAGTACAGCCAAGCCTGTCCTTCCTTCCTGTGAAACATCCTTCCTTCCTTCAGTCCAGAGAGTACAAGGGGTAAAAGGACACAAAAATAACAACACAAGGGGGTGAGGTTAGCCAGCCATGTCCTGGAAAAGTGCTAGAGGGAGACCCTCTGCTGCCGTTTGTGGCTTGCATTTGATTTTTCACTCTCCACTTCTTAAATGCCTTGTCAAAAAAGCGTGTATCCTCTCTTGGCTCTGATCTTCAGTTAGTAGTGGATTCAGATAAATTAATGCTTGATGTTAAGCCTCATTAACATCTGTGTAATGTTTGCAGGAGCACGTGTGCTTTGGGAGCAACAGAATTTCTCCATCTTCTGTATGGAGTGCCTGTTGTCCATTGTCCATCAGATGCCAGTGGACCTTAAAAACGTAAATGCAGGGTGCCTGAGAACTGCTTCTTTCTTACCAGTAAGATATATCTAGATTGTGGGTTTTCTATCAGCATGAAACTGAGAATTTGAAACAAAGTTTTTCCATAGTAGTATTGAATTGTTTAGGCATCTTGAACCCTCTCAGCTTTGGCCTCATGGACATGAGGCTCATAGGAGCTCGCTGAACTTCAAAGTTCATGATGTATTCAGCCCTATGGGAGAAGTACCACTCAGCATCTCCCTGCTGGAAATCCTGGCCTGCACTTCTGACCCACAAACAGCTTTTAAGCTGCTTGCTGAAGAAGGCAGCTGGACATTAAGGAGCATCTTCCCACTGTGCAGTTACAGCTTTTATTTCATAGAGTCAGTGGCAATCCTAGTCAAAGGAAGCACTTTCTGCAAACTATGGAGGATAACAACACAGATCCCTTTCTGGATAGAGGGATCAGGTGTCCCTTTGGCCCTCTTCTACATTAAGGAGAATCCCAACAGCAGCTGCTGAATCCCTTGCCCAGTCATTAGAACTCAGACCTCAAAGTCAGAGCATCGAGCCTTTTACCTCATTGTTCTCAGACGAGCTAAGAGGCTGTAGCAAGTGAACGTTTGGTCTTTGCCATATAGTACAGTAAGACCCACACTTCTTTTGGCAGTTTTTCCAGCCTCTGGTGCAATGTCCATTGTATGAAACACCCATCAGTCTTTTGCAACACTCAGCCTACAGGTGAAAACATTCTGTCCATGAATTCATCCAGGATTTATTTTGAGCTGTCCATTTTCAATGGACAAGCTCTTTTGGAGCCTTTCTGTTACCTATAGAGGGTGGCAGGAGGGTGTATTGCTTGTGGCCTGGCTGCCCGCATTGTTCTGTGGCAGCTGGACTGCATTCCTGAATTTCCCTTTCCATGGCTGCCTATGGGATGTGGTGCCGCAGCAGGTGTCTCTTCCAATGAGGGGCAGGGACCCCTAACATTATAGGGAATGTGTTGGGTACTGACACCCACAGCAGAAGAGCTGCTTTGGAAAAACACCAACACACCTGCAGAAATGCTGCTCTGTTTGGTTTGTACACGTTAAATTTTCTTCTGGGTTCTTTGCAGTGTGGGGCAGACAGCATTGCACTGTCTTACTGAATGTCAGTTTGGAGGTTAATATGTTTGTCTCCATGGCTGTGAGTATGCTCTCACAGGGGCATAAAAAAGCTCCTTTAAAAGATCCAGACTGTCAGCTGATTGTAAAAGTTACATTTTTTTTTTGTTACCTGAGGGTATCTTCAGCAATAAGTTGAATACAAAAGACTCCTGTTAGGGTCTTCCAGTCTACCCAGCTGTCTTCATTGCATAAATGACATTTAACAGAGTGACATAAACTACTGAATACCTCCTTTGACTTTGCACTTGCCAGTGAACAATACTGATATATTCTAAAGTTGCAGTCTGGGAGCTCTGGGGAGAGAAAGGTCTGTTGTTACAAGGAAGTCCCAGCTCATAGTCAATGTTTGTGATACAACTAGAGGACAGGGTTCCCAGGAGTTTGACTTGGGAGACCAAGAAGGATTTGGAGATTATTCAGTGTGTTAACCAGTCAGACTTCGTTCACAAGTTGTGAAATGCTTTCGCCTGAGGTCCACCTAGTTCAGATGACTTCAGGGAGGAATCACTGCTTTGCTGCATGTCTGAGTCAGTGCCTGCAGGCGAGCGAGGTATCTGCTGCTCCTGCTCAGCGGAGCGGCTGGGCTTCGTGGCGGCTGGTCATGCCTTGTCTTGCCTGCTGCTGTTGTGCCGTGTCTGGATGGTACGGAGAAGAGCTCGCTGGGAGCACTGCCACCCAGAAAGTGCTTCTGAAAGAGACCCTGATCAGGCGATGGAGTCTTGGTTTAGTGACAGCAGCCGAGGTCTTCCTTCAAAGTGGAGCATGGGTTTTATAAATTGCAAAAGGAGCAGATGGGAGGTGGTGCAGAGAGCTCTTCTCACTTTGCTGAAGGATTCCCTTTGAGCAGCTGAAGGATGCTGCTGGAGCAGGTGATCTTGTAGTGACATAGCCTAAACTGGCCAGCCTTCATGCCAGAGGGGTTTCAAATGGTGGACCACTTCCTTCTCCTCTCTTCATACCAGCAATGTTCACCCCTGGTTTTCCTCATCTCACTGAGCTGAGGAGTGCTGCTGGTCTCTATCTGCTCTAATAAATGCTTGTCCAAAATCTTTAGTGTTTCTGGTGCTGCTGGGCTCATGCACATGTGTGAGCTGATGCAATTCTGCCACACTTGGCATGTGTGCATGCACTGTGCTGCAGGTAAAGACAACGTTACCACAGGAAATTTACAGTTCAAATCAAGTCTAAACCCTAGTTTGCTCTGGGAGTAATAGCCACTGCACTGCACCTGTAACCCAGTTCATCCTCACTGGCTTCTTCAAGGCACCCTTTCACGAGTGCAGTGTTACTAATTGAGCCTTAGTCCAGCCCTAAGCATTTTGGCTGCAATTGCATGTTGGGGCAGGATGCTGAGTAGGACTGCAGAAGTGCTGCTGTCCAGGCATCCTAATGCAGCATTCTGAAACGGTGCCAGCAACGGTATGTTCTGGATCTGCACTAAGCAGGGCAAGTATTGAATTTATACCAGCAAGGCTGCATCAGATGTCACCCGGGCTAGGGCAAGCTTCTTGCAAGCTAGCCAGGAAGATGGTGTGCACCAAAGAGGGATCCACACAGTAACAGCAGCTTCACAGGGACTTGAGGTAAAACTTTTACTGTATTTTGGGATTCTGATGATCGTGTTTAATAGCAGGAATGTTCTTGTTCATTGGTGGATAAAAATGTTAATGATTTATAAAAGTGGACCTACAAAGGAGCAGTTAAAATTGGCTGTAATCTTTTCCCATAAATAATTTGCTGTGTTGTCATTTTCTTTTCTTTAAAAATTATTCTGGCCTGTAGTTGCATCTAGCTCTGGAGATATTGCAGGAGGACACATGGGTGGTTTTCGAAGATACACCTGTTGTCTTTCTCAACACTTGCACAAGTATGCGTGGGTACTGAATTTTAACAGACTGTTTAGTTCCAGATATCTATTGAGGATTATTGAAGGTTATTGAATTAAACAGCTATTGGTAAAGATCAAGGAAAAATTAAAATCCAGACACTTCTTTAAATCTGAATGATCACTTCATAGAACTACGGAATCATTAAGGCCAGAAAAGACCTCCAAGATCATCTGGTCCAACCATCTCCCTACTACCAATGTCACCCACTAAACCATGTCCCACCTTTCCTTGAACACCACCAGGGATGGTGACTCTACCACCTCCCTGGGCAACCATTTCCAATGCCTGACTACTCTTTTTGAAAAGAAATTTCTCCTCATTTCCAGCCTAAACCTCCCCTGGCACAACTTGAGGCCATTCCCTCTTGTCCCATCACTGGTTACCTGCAAGAAGAGGCTGAAACCCATCTCGCCACAACCTCCTTTCAGGAAGTTGTAGAGGGCAATAAGGTCTCCCCTGAGCCTCCTCTTCTCCAGACTAAATAACCCCAGTTCCCTCTTTCCTCAGCTGCTCCTCACAGGACTTGTGTTCCAGGCCCTTCACCACGTTTGCAGCCCTCCTCTGGATGAGGCTCCAGGGCCTCAATGTCCTTCTTGTAGTGAGGGGCCCAAAACTGAACACAGCACTCGAAGTGCAGCCTCACCAGAGCTGAGTACAGGGGGACGATCACCTCCCTGTTCCTGATGGCTGCATTATTCCTGATACAAGCCAGGATGCACAAGACAGGATGCCGTTGGCCTTCTTGGCCACCTGGGCACACTGTCGGCTCATGTTCAGGTGAGCATCAACCAACAGTCCCAGATCCTTTTCCTCTGCACAGCTTTCTAGATACTCTGCCTTAAGCCTGTAGCATTGCATGGGGTTGTGGCCAAAGTGCAGGACCCAGCACTTAGCCATGTTGAACCTCATTCCTTGGCGTCTGCCTATCAACCCAACATGTCCAGGTCCCTCTGTTAGGCCTTCCTACCCTCTGGCAGATCAACACTTCCCCCCCAACTTGGTGTCATCTGCAAACTTACTGAGGGTGCACTCAATTCCCTCATCCAAGTCATCAATAAAGATATTAAAGAGAATAAGCTCCAACACTGACCCCTGGGGAACCCCACTGGTGACCAGTCGCCAGCTGGATTTAACTCCATTCACTACCACTCTCTGGGCCTGGCTGCCCAGCCAGTTTTCAGCCCAGCAATACCCTGTAATTTGCATGCCAACAGAGATACTTCATTGTATGTGTGGCTAGGGTATAATGCTGAAGAATGCGAAGGTTAAAGTTGCCCATGTATAATGAATAAAATGTACTTGATATTGATCTCTGAGTACTTGATGTTGATCTTATTAGGCATATGGAAGCAGGGATGCTTTTCCCAGCTCTGAAGATGCTGCTGGATGATAAATTGATTGGGTTTATGTTTTTGGGTACTGTAGCCCATCTGTGGTATGGTGCTTGCCAGATGTGCCGTGTTATCCCTGCCCTTAGGACAGGACTGACCCTGTCTGACCCAGATAGGTGTTTGGGACAGGACAGGAAAAGAACCCAAGAAGATGGCAGGAGATCTACTGGGTCGGAACAAGGGTTTACCTGTCCCATGTCCTGTCTCCACAGCAGTGGCTAGAAATGGATTCCTAGGAAGGAGGTGGAAGATAGGTCTTAGAAGAGATTTCACCATATGCTAACTATACAGGGAAAACAGAGCTTTAAGAAACGGGGAGAGGTAGACTGAAGTGATAGGGATAGAGGAAAAGGAACAGGAAGTCATCAGCAGTCATTCTAGCTGATGCCCATTGGTTTGTGATTTACAAACAGCAGTGAAGTGCACCCCTCTGTGCTACTCCCTAGATTTGATAGCTCTGCATTAATACCTCCTCCCCCAGCAGCTGCTCCTGTTTCAGACTGAAGGGGCTGAACCTGGGCAGTGTCCTTAACACACAGCATTTCTGAAATGGGTGAGACAGAAGCCTACAGCACTTGAGCCTGAGTAGTGGTTTTCCCTCCTGGTTTACATTATTTTTCTAATACTCTGTTTTTTTTTGTACTGCTGTTAACATTGAACGGATGTCTTCATAAATGCCACAGTATCCCTGAGGAGCCTCTTTCATTGAAAGGGGCAATGCTGAAGAATTTCAGATTAAAAACAATGACAGTTGGGTACAAAGTAGAGAACAGTAACAAACAAAAAAGCTGGCAGACAGTTAGGAAACTTCAGAGTGTGAGGCCCTCCTAGGGTGTTTATCCTGTGGCTTTCAGTTAGCCTGTGGGTGGTTCAGTTCCACACTGCACCTTGATGCCAGAACTTGTTATGGGGGTGAGCAGAAGTGATGGTGACATCTGTAGTCCCTAAATTCCTGGCAGTGCTGAGCCTGGCTGAGGCAGGAGGGAAGGATGGAGGGGTGAAGGAAGTGGAAGACTTCAGGGTGCAAAAAAATCATAAAGGTAGCACTGAGCTAGGGCTGCTTTTCCCATACTGTCTGCAGGGTGCTGCCAAGTTTGTGACTTGCTGAGGGATGCCCACATAGTGTTAGTGAAATCAAATGTAACAGTAAAATCTGAGGACAAGTAGCAGCATGGGATACTGAGTAAAAGAAGAGCATCTTCTTCAGGTTTGATTTGAGTGCAGAATGGGATATTTTTCTTGAAACTTTGAAGGCAGAAAGGTCTGTGATGTAATGAGATTCCCAGCTGTCCCACCCACCCACTCTTTTGCTTGCCCATAAAAAAGTGTTGCTAAATTCAAATATAGGGCAAATAAAGATCTTCTCAAAAGAGATAGCTTGTCTTCTGCATGTGCAAGTCATTTTTTGATACCTGGCAGATAGGAACAGCATGCTGAGAGGCTTTAAAAGTATTTCTATGTTTCTGATCAATAGCTCCAGAGCACAAGTAATTTTCTTGCTCCAGGATTTCCAGTGAGGGGACGTCACCAGCTGCAGAGCTCTGGTGCTTATGGGGGGATAACTGCCATCGTGTGCTGTTGGAAGGAAGATGCTGTACCTAATGACTGAATGCTCAAGCTTGGTCTCAGTGTGCCTTCACTTGTGAATGTGTTCAGTGCAAGGCAAGCAGGAAGGGGAGCCAAAGGAGAGTGGCAGGTTTGCAGAGAAAGGCAAATTCTATGCCGGGCATGGTAAAGCAATGGTGACTGTTTAAACCCCAGCACAACTCCAAGCACCTGCTAACTCTGAGCATCTGGGGGTGGCTTTATGCTCTGCTACTTTCAGATTGGTCCTCCTAGCTCAGGTCCCAGTGTAGAGGAGGTTCTCTTACAATACTGGGAGCAGAGCAGCACAGAGGAATTCAGTAGGTGATTGGAGAGTCTGTGTAGGGTCTGTGTGACTTGGTGATGTACCCGATCATCTCCTGCATCTGCAGAGCCTGCTGCAGTCTCCCACACTTGCTGTAGATATTGCTTGATGTTTTTTTTTTAGTCTCCTTGAATGCTCTGATCACTGTGGTTATTTTTGGCTGTAGTCTCATTTCACGTCTCTAGTCTAGCATTGTATTAGTCAATATTCAAACCATTTCCAGATTGTTTAGCTTGTTCTGACTTTTAGAATTTCCTCTCTCAGCAGATGCATATGTTTCTGAGACAGTTTATCCCCCAAAGTGCAGACATCCCTAAAAGTCACTTGGCATTTTGCCTTTTTGTTCAGTGGGGCCAGGGTGCCCTTTTCCCCACTGTGTAAGCAAACACATCATCTGCCTCTCTTCAGCTGCACTGGGACGTTGTTAGATGCCTGCAGCTGGTGTGCAGGATTAATGACATTCCAGTCTTAGTGGACTTTGGCTCTTATTTAGTTTGAGTATCTTTTTTTAATACTTTTTTTTTTTTTTTTTCTGGAGAACTTTTCTCCTGTTCCCACGACTACATATCGTTGCATGGGATCAAGAACAGAGTGCCAGAAGGAGCTCATAAAAGGCAAAAGCAAATTAGAAACATTTTCCTTCCTTCTGTCTTTAATTGACTGAAGGCTCTGGTCACAATATCCTTACCTGCTACAAATGGTGACCCCCGTGTCCTTTTTCTGTATAAATGACAGAAAAATTTTGCTTTACAAGTGGAAGATGACATGCTGGACTTCTCCCAGCCTGTTCCACCCTGGGGCAGGATAGAAAAATCCCACTGATGCTCTCATCATGTTGAACTGTGATGCAGACGTGAATTGTCAGTAGCATTACCGCCTTTGAGCATGACATGTTCACACTCCCTTGCATACGTATACAACACCAGAAACCCTTTAATTAAAACTACAGATGCTTATGCACACAGGGCAGATTCCAACTAACACACCTAACCTACATTTCAGGCAGAAATGTGCCAGAGTGTGGTCTAATCGATTTTCCCCCCTAACCTGTTTGGCCAGACTGCTAAAAGGAATCCCCAGGTTTTGCTGATGTATGTCTCTAGGGCAGTCCTTGTGCCTGAAGTGACTATCAGGCTCCTAGCGTTATTGACTACATATGCTGGTGACCTATGTTGCCTAAGGCTCCCATTCCCCAGGTGTGCGCAAACACTCCCAGCATTGTGCTCAGTGCAAAAATACACTTCCCACGGGTATTCTGAGTAATGGTTTAGCAGAAAATAGAACAGGGAGGATCTGAGCTTACGTAAGCATTTGGAGAGGTGGAGGAGGGAGGAGTATCAGGTGTGTGTCCCATCCACAAGAGCATGGACAATAACCCTACTTTGTCTCTCCCCTGAAACTAAACCAGTAATCAGCTGTGGAATACAGAACTCGGCCTGTGTGCATCTGACAGTGTGGAGGACCCCAAGGACTCCAACAGCAATGGGGCAAATTGCGATTCTTGACTCTAATTATAGCCGTGTTTTAAGCTATGGACTTTGTTTGTTGTGACGAGTGCTGTTCTCCAGAGACTACTGCAAACCCCTACAGCTTCAAGAAGGGAAGAAATAAATGAAGAAAATGGCTGTAGGCCAAAGCATTAATAATTCTCATTCATCTTTAGGATTGGCTAAGGCTGAAACTGAGTGTATGGGATGCTTGATTACCTTCTAATGATTGGTAACGTAAAAGACCAACATTGCCACCATGGGGGGCCTGGGCTCCTCCAATCACAGCGAGGCAGTGTTGTTGCAGTATCAAAGCATAAGTAAAAAGATAAACCACACAGATTAAGTGCAAAATATGTTTGTGCAAGATAACAAAGTCCTCTAGTACTTAGCAGACGTGCAGCTAGCAACATTTCTGTCTTGGTTTAGTGGAGAGGATAGTGAGAGTAGGTGCCAACAGTCATTCCCACATGGGCATGTTGGGGATGTCCTAAAGCTTGTGGGACTCCATTACCAACAAGCAATAAACCAAGGAACAGGAAATGTAGAGTAAGATGCTTCTGTGTGTTTGGAGAGGAACACTGTCATGCTCCGAAGGACTTCTGACAGAAATTACCTGTACAGGTCTGAAGTAGTAGTTGTTTAATTACAGTTCCTGAAAGGAAAGATGGTTATCTCCCAATTCATAAAGAGTTTCAACGAGCACAAGTGTTTCTAGCTAAAAGCTTTTTGTCTCCATTCCCACAGGTGTGAAATGACTGTGTGTGTTTTGTGCAGGCAAGTTAATATAGTCCCAGCAGAAGGTTATATCCAATGGTGCCGTTAAAGAAATGTATACATAATGCTGTAGATAATGATGAGCAGAACCGAGTGTGCAGAAAAAATAAAATATGCAAGCCAGGATGCTGTTAGCCTTCTTGGCCACCTGAGCACACTGCTGGCTCATTCAGCCGACTGTCAACCAAAACTCCCAGGTCCTTCTCTGACAGGCAGCTTTCTATCCACACATCTCCCAGCCTGTAGCTCTGTTTGGGGTTGTTTGGGGAAGAGCATGTTCGGTCATAGGCTTGCCAGGCTGGTGAAAAGGGCTTTAAACTAGGGTTGCCAGGGGAGGGGAACCTCAGTCCATCCTGCTCCTCACAGTCTGATGCCAGTGTCAATGATAGATGTCCAGAGCATGGAAAGAGGTCACGGATCAGCAGGAGAGCACCTGAAGAGCAGCACAAAAGAATTCTGGCCACTCCAGCCAGTAAGTCAGCTTCATCTGGGTCCCAGCTTAAACCCATCCTTGCCAACAAGGAGGAGCTGGTTGGGAATGTGAAGCTCAAGGGCAGCCTCGGCTGCAGTGACCATGACATTGGTGCAGTTTAGGATCCTGAGGGCAGCAAGGAGGGAGCACAGCAAGCTCGCTACCTTGGACTTCAGGAGAGCAGACTTTGCCCTCTTCAGGGATCTGCTTGGTAATGCACCAAGCATGTGACATGTAGCATGTGACAAAATGCTGGAGGGAAGAGGAGCCCAAGAAGGCTGGCTGATATTCAAGGACAGGAACTCAGGAGTGAGGTATCCCAACAAAGAGGAAGTTGGGTAAAAACACCAGGAAGTTGGATAAAAACTTGCAAGGATGAACAAGATGCGCCCAGCTGAACTCAAGCAGAAGAAGAAGGTCTGCAGAGGGTGGAAGCAAGGACAGATAATCACGGAGGAATACAAAGGCATTATTCAAGCAGACAGGGATCAGGCTGGGAAAGCCAAAGCCCTATTAGAATTAAATTTGGATGGGGACACAGAGGGCAACAGGAAAGGCTTTTATAGCTACATTGGTGATAAAAGTAAGACCAGGGAAATGGTGTGTCCTCTCTGGAAGAGAAATGGGAGACCTGGTCACCTGGGATGCGGAGGAGCCTGAGGTACTCAATGACTTCTTTGCCTCAGTCTTCACTGGCAAGATCTCCAGCTAAATAGCCCAAGTCCCAGAAGGCAAAGTCAGGAACTGTGAGAATTATCTTATCCTTCCGCTGTAGGAGAAGATCAGGTTCAACACCACCTAAGGAACCTAAAGCTGCACAAGTCCATGGGACCTGATGGGATACATCAACAGATCCATAGAGATCTGGCAGATGTAGTTGCTAAGCCACTGTCCCTTATATTTGAGAAATCGTGACAGCCTGATGAAGATCCCACTGACTGGGAGAGGGTAACCATAGCCCCCATTTTCAAAAAGGAGAAAAAAGGAAGAGACCTGGGGAACTACAGCCCAGTCAGTCTCACTGCTGTGCCTGGCAAGATCATGGGGCAGATCATCTTGGAAACTCTGCTCAGGCACATGGAAAATAAGGAGGTGATTGGTGACAGCCAAAATGATTTCACTAAGGGCAAATCATGCCTGACAAATCTGGTGGCCTTCTACGATGGGGTTACAACATTGATGGATAGGGAAAGATCAGCTGACATCATCTACCTGGACATATGCAAAGCATTTGACACTGACCCCCATGTTATCCTTTGTATCTAAAATGGAGAGCCATGGACTTGATGGTTGGGCCACTTGGTGGGTAAGGAACTTGCTGGATGGTCACTCTCAGAGAGTTGCGGTCAGTGGCTCAATGTCCAAGTGGAGATCAGTGACGAGTGGTTTTCTTCAGGGGTCAGTAATGGGACCAGCGCTATTTAACATCTTTGTTGGTGATGTGGAAAGTTAAATTGAGTGCACCCTCAGCAAATTTGCTGATTTATGTAATAAATCACACCAGCTGTGGAGCACTTGAGGAGTTCCAGGGCCTTGTCTGGTAGAACTCTTGAGTACCTTCAAAGAAGAGAGATTCCACAGCTTCTCTTGGACTCTGTGCCAGTGTTTGACCATGCTAGTGGTGAAAAATAAATTGTGCCAATATCTACTTGGAATTTTCCTTCCTGCAGCTTGTGTCCTTTGCTGCTTGTCCTTTCACTGTTCAACTAAGAGGTTCAGCCTGACTCTGTCTTCTCTACACCCTCCTATCTGGTAGCTGCAAACTGCAAAATGTCTTTGTCTTCTCTTCTCCGGGCTGAATAAACCCAGTCCCTTCAGTGTCTCCTTGCATATCCTCTGCTCCAGCCCATGGCCATCTTGGTGGTCTCTGCTGGACTCACCCCAGTATATCTGTGTCTTCCTTTTACTGGGAAGCCCCAGTAAAAGGAATACTGCGCTCCAGATGTGGCCTTGCAAGTACCAAAGAGAGAGGAGGTTCACCTGTCTCAACCTGCTGGCTTCACTTTTGCTTGTGCAGCCCAGTTCATGGGTAACCTTTGACACAGGGACGCACTTCTAACTTGCGTTGAACTTTTCATCCTCCAGGTCCTCCAGGTCATTTTCTGTGAAACTGGTTTCTAACTAACCAGCCCCAGCCTCTCCTGGTGTTTAGGGTGTTCTGTCTCAGGAGCAAGATTTGGACTTCTCTTTGCTGAGGCTCCTGTCCACCCCTTTCTCCAGTCTGTTGAGGTCCTTCTGAGTAACAGCCCTGCCCTCCAGCATATCAGCCATGTTCCCTCCACCTTCCAGTCTGGTATCATACGTGAACTTTCTGAGATCACACTCCATCTCATCATCTAGGTTATTAATAAAGACATTAAACATTATCAGCCCCTGAGGGACACCACTAAGAATTTGTTCGTTATAATGTATTTAAATAATGTTCAACTTCCAGATTGCTCAGATTTTCTTAGCCGTATCTTTCAAAACATTCAAGCTAGTCCATTTAAACAGGAGAAGGTGGAATTTGTACACTAAGGGTTAAATTCTCTCATTCAGAGATAGGACAAGTTCTCATGCACAAACTTGCAATGGAACAAGGAGAGTTACATCTGAATTACTTTTAATTTGCAAGTAATCACAGAACCAAAAGCTGGTTTAGGTTGGAAGGGACCTCTGTAGGCCATCTGGTCCAACCTCACTTCTCCAGCAGAGCCACCTAGAGCCACTTGCCCAGGCCATGTCCGTGTGGCTTTTGAATATCTCTAAGGAGGGAGACCCCACAACCTCTCTGGGCAACCTGTGCCAGTGCTCAGTCACCCTCGCCATAAGAAAGTAGCTCTCTTGATTCAGCCCAGGATGCAGTTGGACTTCTGGGCCACAAGCGTGCACAACTGGCTCATGTCAAGCTTTTTGTCCACCAGAACCCCCAAGTCCTTCTCTGTAGGGGTGCTCTCAATGAGTTCTTCTCCCAGTCTGTGCTCATGTCTGGGATTGCCCTGACCCAGGTGCAGCATCTTGCACTTGGATTTGTTGAACTTCATTAGGTTCACCTGGGCCCACTTCTCAAACTTGTCCAGGTCCCTTTGGATGGCATCCCTTCCTTCTGTTGTATCAACAGCACCACTCAGCTTGGTGTCATCTGCAAACTTCCTGAGGGTGCACTCAATCCCACTTTCTATGTTGTTGATAAAGATAATAAACAGTACCAGTCCCAGGACAGACCACAGAGCAATGCTACTCATCACCGGCCTCCACCCAGATGTAGAGCCACCACTCTCTCGGTGTGACCTTCAGGCCAATTACTTGTCCACCCATCAAATCCATCTCTCTCAAATTTGGAGATCAGGATGTCATGTGGGACCGTGTCAAAGGCCAGGTAGATGACATTGGTCAGTCTTCCGTTGTCAACTGATGCAGTCACTCCATCATACAAGGCCACCAGATTGCTCAAGCATGATTTACCCTTGGTGAAGCCATGCTGGCTGTCTCAGATTACCTCTTCGTGTTGCATGTGCCTTGACATTGCTTCCAGGAGGATCTTTTCCATGACCTTGCCAGGCACAGAGGTGGTGCTTACTGGTCTGTAATTCCCTAGGTGCTCTTTTCTACCCTTTTTAAAAACGGGAGCAACGTTTCCCTTTTTCCAGTCACCAGAGAGTTCGCCAGACTGCCAGGACTTTTCAAATATGATGGAGAGAGGCTTGGCAACTACATCAGCCAATTCCTTCAGGACCCTGGGATGCATGGCATCAGGGCCCAGAGACTTGTACTTGTTCAGTTTCATCAGGTGGTCTCAGACCCGCTCTTTGCTTACAGTGGGTGGGACTTTGCTCCCCCAGCCCCTATCTATGGGTTCAGGGAAACAAGAGAGGTGGGAAACCTGACTGGCAGTGAAGAATGAGGCAAAGAAGTTGTTGAGTACCTCAGCCTTCTCCATGTCTGTTCCTACCAGTTCTCCCCTCTCATCTGTCAGAGGGGGGAAACTCTCCTTGGCCTTTCTTTTCTGAGCAATGTACTTATAGAATCCCTTCCCATTCCTGTTCTTCTCATCCCTTGCCAAGCTCAGTTCCATCCGTGCCTTGGCTTTCCTGATCCCATCCCTGCACATCCGGACAGCATCCCTGTACTTTTGCCAGGCCACATGTCCCTGCTTCCACTGCCTGTGTATTTCCCTCTTGTGCCTCAGTTTGACCAGCAGGTCAAACGCATAGTACGTATATATATGTCCTATCTTTCTTTTGAATGTTATGAGTCAGTACATCTTTTGCCATGTTGCTTTTCAAATAGCTTTGGGAAAGCAGGCCTCGCTGCACACGTACTTTGAAGAATACTTCTGTACGGTTCTGTGTTGGGTTTTGTAGGTGAAACTCTGTGGCCTGTGTTTCTTAGGAAGGCAATAGCAGCCCTTTGTTCTTTGGGATTCCTCCACAATAAAATATATTAAAAGAAGAAAGTAACGTAGCATAAAAATAATAAAACACTCTATTGATAAGAGGCTTGTGAGGCTGGGATTGCTCCAAGGATGGCATGCTGCTTGGAACTCTTCTAAAGAATACAAAAGCACTAGACAAAGCACCAGATCCCTCACAAAGGTGTACAAGGTGTAGGGAGCTGTAATGGGTTTTCTTCATCTGAAATTTGCATATTTATGACTGTGAAGTATGTTAATTAAATCTCATCCAAGAGATCTGTCCCAAGTTTGGTTGTTTAGAAATGTGCAACTCTGCACTGAGAACCTTCATGAATTAGGATTCTTCTTATATCCAGAAATCAGTCTTTACTTGGGATTCATTTCCCATCACTTTTGCCTTTTAAGCCTGAGCTGCTTATTCCCCTTCCATGGAGAGAGGTGGAGGGTACATTATCTGGTCTTCTAGAATCTGCTTTGAGAATGAAATGAATGTCCTCTGAATATGCCGTGCCATTGTTTGGAGAACATGACCAACTCAGATATATAAACCTTGTAGCAGTGTGACTTAAAGCAGAGAAATCCCACCTTTTCTCTTAGAAGGCCAAAATAAGTTGATTTTCTTAGTGTTTATCCATCACTGTATTAGTACATTAAAAGGCTTGTGATATACTAGCAAAAGACAACAGAGAGGGCTCTAACTTTGTCTCAGTTCTCACAATGTGTGAGTTGTTTCTGTTTGTATTTTTGTTTGTTTGTTTGTTTTTTAGCTTCTGAAATCATTAGTTATGAGTCATTTCTACAGGAAAGGTTGAAGAATCTCTCCCCCAGAGGAGAGATTCAACTCTACCTAGATGATAACTGATGCTGCAGGAATAGAGTAAGAGGGAGGAGAGGGAGCTCCAGCTCCCTGACCCCTGTGCACACCTGCCTTTGGAAGTATCTTCATTTTCCACCTTTTCTTAACATGGGGGTTGTGAGGCCAGTCTCACTGACAGAGCTTGCAAAGCCGCTGTGATCTTCCATGAGGAGTCTGTCACTTGGAAACCAGAGCTGTTCCCCAGACTGGAGCAGTGCTCACAGGCAGCACACAACCCTCACCTGCCGAGCTCTGCAGAACCAGCCTGCAAGAGCTGTGGCCTGAAAGTCAGTGCTGCACACAAGGACTGCTGAGAGTCCCACATTTGAGCCTATGTGAAGCTCCTGCAGGATTGCGTCCTGACAGCCAGTCTGAAATGCAGCTGCTGTTAGTAAAAGCTGGGCCTGACTGTGCTTCTTGACTGGTGCCTGACGCTGAGTTAACCATTAACTCCCTTCTCCAAGGCATGCTGAGAACAGTGCTGTTTTTCATGGTGCTGGAAAGTTGCTTTGCCCTTTCTTGTGACATTCTGGTGACGTTTCTTGATGGGATCCTGCCTGGGTCTGAACAGCCTTTCCTATTTGGAGCCAAAGCTGTTGGCCGCTCATCAGGGCTGTGGCCTATGTGGCCTTTATGATCTGTAGGTAGCGCAAGGGAGGGTGGCTCAGGCATGGGATGTGACCACCACAGTGAGGGGGTGGACAAGTGTACAACTAAGTTGAGACACCCCAGTACATACAGGGGGCCTGAGGTTCCTGTTCATTTGCTCTTTAAAGTGCTCCTTTCAGCTTCCCGGTGTACATGAGACTGAGCAAATATGTTGGTGAGAGTCATCCCGCAGAAGAGGGATCACAGGGTGCCTTGTGTGCACAGCGGGTGCCTGATGCATGCCATGGGTGTCTGATGTGCACTCTGGGTGCCTGGTGTGCATGGCAATTGCCTCGTGTGTGCCACTGGTGCCTGTTTGCACTGCAGTCCCCTTTGCCCATCAGGAAATGAATCACCTTCTATCAAAGGCTTTGTGCTGGGGCACAACAGTCTCCTTTACCAGCACTGTCTCCTCCCCACATCCTGCTGTTCACCTCTTGGCACTGTGAAATAGGAAACTCCTGAGTGTTTCCTCTGCAGAGAGCTCCAACAGAAATGCTGGAGGCCACATCCTGCTTCAAGACAGACAGCCTGAGCAAGGGCACAGGTCAAAGAGCTGCAGTCACCTCCCCTTCCACATGGTTGCATTAGCCCTTGCACACCCACTGCATGGGTGGGATGTACCTGAAGCCCAGGACAGGACAATGCTGATGTTGAGAACCAGAGGAGGGTATCTTATCCTCCCACCTCCGTCCTGGCTACCCCATGCTGAGCACAGAAGGGCCGTTTGAAAAAAGCCCTGCCATCTCCAACCTGGGAAGAGAGCTACAATTAGTGTGTTAGAGCTTGCCCATATACTGCAATTGCTGCTCATCATTAGTGGCAACAAGGAATAGAAGCATGAGTATTTGCAACTGCTCCTCTCTTGGGTGGGTGAATGGGTGACAGTTGATGGCACTGACAGCTTTTGAAACAGGAGAGGAGAAACTTGAAACTCCATTGGTACAGTGTCCTCTGGACATAATTACAACCCAGCTAAAGTCTGAGGCCAAGTAATGTTGGCTGCAGGAGAAATACTAGAAGTGATGGGCAGTGCTGGCTGGCAGCAGCTCTAAGCCTTCACTGGTATGCTGGAGCTCCCTGTTTCTTGCTGGAGCAGCCAGGCAAGCTGCATGCACCAGTCCCGTAGCAGAGACATGAGGGAGCTTCTTCCTTCCCTCACCTCTGTGAATCAAGACCATTCACAACTAGTGGGGGGACCTGCATGCCTGCATGCACTGAGAACCGCCTGCTCGTCCTTCTAGCCCCACTTGCTGTCAGCCACTGAATGTCTGGGGGTCTGTATTTTGTAGTTTCCAGGTCTTATTTATGGTCCATGAGTCTCCATCTGTAAGGAGCCTGTGTAGGGACCTAGCTCCTGCATGTGCTTGACCCAGGAGCCTGTGCAAAGGCAGGGTTGTATCAACTGCTGACCCTGGCTGTGAGGGGCTACAGGGTAGGCAAGCATTGCCTGTGCAGACAGCAGAGGACACTTCCTTCATCAGCTATTGGTAACAGGCTATTTTTGGAAATTATGTATAACCAAAGTGGTCCTTCACAGTTTATTTTTTCCTAATTTAGCACTCAGAAACACGTTTATTTTTTTAAAAAATCATATAAATATTTGTATATGCATATCACATATATAATATGTATATTCTGAGCTTCCCTACTAATTTTAAGTGTTTTTTCTTTTAGGGTGAGTTGCCTCTCTCCAGAGAACGTGTAACATAACAGGAATACACAAAGTGTTAAGCACCCAGACTGAGCAAAGCTTCTACCTAAAAGGAATAAAAAATAAACATGGCAGAATTTACAGGTTATAAGGAGACCTCAAATCGGCATCTACGATTCAAGTTGCAGAGTCTTAGTCGTCGCCTTGATGAACTGGAGGAAGCAACCAAAAATCTCCAGAAAGCAGAGGATGAGCTGCTTGACCTCCAGGACAAAGTTATCCAGGCAGAGGGCAGCAATTCCAGCATGCTAGCTGACATTGAAGCCCTACGGAAAAGAGTGCTGAAGATTGAAGGCAAGGATGAAGAAATTAAGAAAGCTGAAGAGCTTTGCCGGTTAATGAAAGAAAAACTTCAAGAGGAAGAGAGCCTCACCCGAGAACTGAAGTCAGAAATTGAACACCTGCAGAGCAGAATGGCAGAGCTGGAGAAACTGGAGGAGGCCTTTGGTAGGAGCAAGAATGACTGCACACAGCTGTGTCTTAGCCTCAATGAAGAAAAGAATTTGACCAAAAAGATATCTACAGAATTAGAAGTACTTCGAGTGAAAGTTAAAGAACTTGAAGCATCTGAAGACAGGCTGGATAAAACTGAGCAGAGCTTAATGGGTGAGTTAGAAAAACTGAAATCTTTAGCACTAACCTTTATCAGTGAAAGAAAACATTTTAATGAAAGAGAAAAGCAGAATGAGAAAATAATCCAGGAGCTAACACAGAAACTAGAACAAAACAATAAACTAAATAGGGCAGATCAAACTAGAAATGCATCCAACTTGCTAGAAAGGTCATCAAATAATCTCCTTGACAGAAATGATTTGAGAATTGAAGATGACTTGACTTCTGCATTACCTTCTAAAGAGACCAGAAGGAAGGGAAGTGTGGATTACCTGAAACATGTAGAAAATGAAACCAGGAATAAATCAGAAAACCAAAAGAATAAAAATCATGAAGACAACAAAGTGAAAGATCTCACCCAAGAAATTGAGAAACT
Organism: Nettapus auritus; assembly: GCA_011076525.1. Classification (NCBI taxonomy): domain Eukaryota; kingdom Metazoa; phylum Chordata; class Aves; order Anseriformes; family Anatidae; genus Nettapus; species Nettapus auritus. The sequence goes on along the minus strand of CM021787.1, from coordinate 121,980 downwards.
TAAAACTCAGATCAAACATTTTGAATCTTTAGAAGAAGAACTGAAAAAAGTGAGAGCCAAAAACAATGACCTACAAGACAGTTACTTGAGTGAACAGAATAAAAACAAACTCTTAACTGGTCAGTTAGAAGAAATAAAAATGCAAATAAAGAAACAGAAAGATCTGGAAAATGGAGAGGTTGAAAATGAAGATACGAGCTTTTCTAGCAGGGGAAAACATGACAGACCTAAATACAGAGGTGTTGCAACAGATTTAACAGCCACCAGGCACAAGCCAAGGGAGGTTTCACCTCAGCAGCGCCGGGAAAGAGTAAAGAACAGAGATTTCTCCTTCAGTAATGACAGCTACAGCCATGGTGGTAAGCAGGTACCCAGTCCGAGTTTAATGAACAGAAAAGCAGGAAAAGTATCCAGTGTGGATGCTGCTGCAACAGATATGAAAAGAATGGAAGAGAAATCTTCAGTTTCCACTTTTTCATCTGGTCAGAAGGAAGCCTCCATCATGCAGAACGAGGGGAAGAGATCAAAGGAGCAGCCATCTGTCCTCAGTCGATACCCTCCTGCTGCACATGAGCAGAAATCTTGGAAAACACCTTCTAAACCTGTTGGTGACACAGGTCTGAGATCCAAGGCTGAAAAGCCATCTCAGACACTCCGGGGCAACTGCCAAACCAGCACTGACATACGGGATGACAAGTCGAGCAAAGGTGAATTAGTGACTTCTTTAGCCGAGAAGCTGAAAACAAGCCAGGCAGAAATTAGTGACTTCTTGGGGGACACATTGCTCCCAAGGGGGAATTATTCCTTTTCCAATGGCATGGCATCAGCATACAGGTACCACCTCTCTTCCCACACATTGGCATCAGATTGCATTGGCACTAAAACAGAAGCAATGAACACCTTTGCAGTATCACACAAGCAGCCCTCAGAGGGAAGGGCTAAAAGAGCAATAATCTCCCAGGAAAGAGAATTCACAGACATGTCACTTGAAAATGCAAAACCTTCACTAACAAAGCGTTCACATCACTCAAGGAGTCAAGAAGACGTTCTACAGATTCTTACAGGTCCTGATAAAGAAGACACAGAGCAGTCTTCAACTTCAGCAACAGATTGTGTAAATGCTGGCTTAAAAACAGACTCCAAAACCATCCAGAGTAGTCATGACAAACTTAATTCAGATGAAGAAACAGGAAGAAACAAAAAATCAAACACTCAATCAGATTTTGAGACAAGGAAGAAAGACAATTCCAAGCAGTTCTCCAATTCCAGGGGAGTTTTTAAAACATCTCTCTTTGAAAATGACAAAAACACTGTACCTGATGAAGACTCCACCAAGTGTATAAAACCATCAGATGCCAGCACTGGAGGATTTAAATCCAGAAGGTCATTCAGCCCAAGAGAAGCTCTGAGATCAAAAGCCATCATTAAACCTGCAATTGTTGAAAAGGAGATGAAGGCAGTCATGGGAGGGACTACATCTGAGGCAGAGTCAGAAAAACAGAAGTCTAGTTTTAAAATGGTAACAAATAAAATGACAAGCAGCATCACGATCTTCCCCTCTGAGCCAACAGCTCCAAGGCCCAGTGCAGACATAACAGCAAAGGAGAAGCATGTTACCACCAGCAACATCAGAGTTGCTCTGAATGAACCCTCGCCAATAACTAACAATCTCTCCCCACCCTTTGAGGTATCAGTTAATAGAAGTGCTCTGAAATTATCTGAGGCCGACAGAATTGGAGAGGCAGCTCTGAGAGGTAGAACAGAAACAGTGGTCTCCAGAAGCAGCATTGTAATAAAGACTACTGAACTCTCAGAGAAGAACAGTGAGTTGCCTTCAGAGACAATCAGCTCAAAGAGCCATGGCTCTTCAGATGCAGTTTCGTCTGAAACAAAACATGTGACTCTGAGAAGTTCATGGAGAACAAGACAAGGCTTACATTCCGTGGAGGACTCTCAAATAAAAGTAGAGAAAAATGCAGCTTCCAGTACTACAAACAAGTGCATGTCCTCGTTAGATCTCTCCGAAATGGAGGGGAACAGTGCACGAACAAACTCCTTGGAGCAGACCTCAGCAAAAACCAGTGCCACAGCTAATTCCTGGAATGCCCCTGAACTGGGGTCCCGAAGGACCAAAAGTAACTTAAGTGCATCAGAACTGCTAACGCGCAGGAGCTACACTAGTGATCCTACAGTGGCTTGTACATGGCACCAAAGTACATTACCTGTAAGTGTGTTACATTAAGTACTCTTGCCTTTCAACTTGTTTTAACGTTGTCTGTTAGTTGTAGGGCACCTGATGTGGAATTCTTACAGCTTATTTTCTGTCCTCATCCAACTCCTGTCAAATTCAGTGGAGTATCTTGTAAAAAGTATGTGTAAAGAAATCTAGATTTCTTGAAATTAGATCCACTTGCACTGATCTTTTAATGCTATGTGAATAATTACAAACTGATATCTATTTGGTCTTTCCAAGATCAGAGAAGATACAGTCACAGCATATGTAGGATAAGTTTTTCAGAGTGGCTTTGCATGGCACAGTCAGCTTGGAGAACCACCAAAAAAAAAATGAGGCAAATGAGACTTTCAGAGGGTTGTGCCTGAGGGCAGCTTTAGCTCTGTTTGGTAAGGGCTGTATGATTTTCCTCATGCAAAACCAGAGCCCACTTCTGGACTCTGGTCTAGAAATGCTTCCTGGGCATCTCCTAAACACAACAGTGATGGCTGGTTACATGGGAAGGTTGCTACCTCCTTGGTCTGTATCAATACACCATCTGAAAAGTGAGAGCCACAGGGATGGCTCCTTTCCTCCTTTCTTGTTCTTTTGGGTGTTACTTAATGAGGAGTCCACCTGAGTGGGGGCAGAGAATGGCTGGTGAGATGCACTTGCCAATAGAGTTGCAGATCCCGGCATGTTTTAAATCCACCCACTGGCACCAAGTGGCCCTCCAGTCTGTTAAACCATGTGCTGATTCCCACTGCACCACTGCCTCTGCTCTTTACTTAAAGCTGATCTAAGCAGCCACTTCCATTTCCAGCCACCTAGGGGAGCCTAGGTGAGTAGTCTGATAGGACTGTTGACAGAGGAGACAAATTCACAACCAGATGATTGTGGCATTGACAAAGATGAGATGGTGCCGACGTACAAAATCATTCCACTTCTCTGGCAATGAAAGGCACAGAACACTTTGCACCATTGCATTTACCCTGTAGAGTCTATTGCCTAGCATTAAAATGTGCAAGTTGGCTTTCCAGCTGTGTTTGGACACTAAGAATGCATCAGGCATGTTTGCTGGCATTCATCAACCTCAGTGAACAACCTAAATTTCCTGTATTGAAGGGGACAGTGAGGAATAGGATCACCCAGACAATGTGCTTGAATGGATATCATAGGGAAAAAGGTCTGTGCACCCCTACTTCTGTTACAACTGTAGTTGTGAGCGTCCAAGTGACAATATTCTCCTTGGCCATGGTCACCAGTGTGCTAAAGGTTGTCTGTACTTCCCTTCCATGAATCCAGGCAGAACTGACAGTCTCCTTTTGCCTAATGTTGCTTAGGAAATGGGAGAACCAGCCCTGGGCCTCCCACTGGCCCAGGGGTTTGAAATAATGGTACCCACAAACATGAGTCTTGCATCTGAAGAGGCCTTTCCTTGCAGCTGGGCTAGCATGCAGCCAGTCATGGAACCCCAAAGAGAAGGTGAGAAGACATCTGCCTTGTTGGCCAAATGGCTTAGCTGAGAACAGACGATCCTTTCCTCTCAGAAGATCTGACTGTCCAATTTAACTCTTCTGAGAATGGTAGTTCAATGTAGTGCAACCTGAACAGTTTTTGACAGCACCCTGAAGCGAGTCAACCTCACTAAGCTGGCAATGCTTTTAGGCATTTGCAGTACCTGTTGCTTGCAGGAAAAACAAACAAACACAACTTGGGTAGGCAATGATGTGGGTGTCCATGGGCTACCATGCTAGCTAAGGAACAGTTCCCAGAAAAGTGAAACTTCAGGCATTTGCGTATTTTTCTCCCATATTTCCCCTAGCAGTACATCCAGGACTCAGTGTAGGTCTGCAGTACAGTCTGCAGGTGGTCTCAAGGTCAGTTAGCTCAAATTTGCTTGCTATGCAGCATGCCTATGACAGCAGCTGAAGTGTACCTTACAGAGAGTGTCCTGCCCTCTATGTGTCTGAGCATCTCTGATGAACTAGCTGGCTTCCGTCCTTGGCCATATGTGGAGTGACAAGTAGGCAGGCAAGCAGATGTGTGGTTAATTCATACAGGGCTTTTGATTGTTGTGTTATGTCCCTCTCTGCATCTTACCTAAAAATAAAATCACCCAGATACCATGTAGTCAGTATTCTCAATTCATGGCCATAAAATACATTAATAGCTTGTAAATGAGCAGCATGAAGTTACCCTCCCTGAAAGACTGGAGATACACAGATATACCAGAGCAATCCAAATTTTATTTATGCCCTCAGGGGGAGAAAAAAAAAAAAAAAAAAAAAAGTATTTGCCCTTGAAGGATATCTTGAGATATCACAAGCAGTCTTTTTCTGATGGGATCTGTGTTTCTGATAAAGATGTTGCTCTTTCACTGGTGGAAGACTCAGCACTGTTCAGTGCTAACATTGGGAGCAGCTTTCCACATTCAGCTTTCCTGTAAAGATGTCACTGTCACCTCACCAAAATCAAGGTCTCAGATTGCCTTAAAAATCCTATTTTGAAAACACAGGGTTGGTGCTGGTTTTGGCAAAATACATCGTTCTGTCTCTTTTTCTCTGTGATACACTCGTATCTGATTGTTTGCTGCAGCAGAGCAGGAGGCTTAGACCCTGCTTCTCAGCCTGTCTTTTGGGTCAGATCCAAACTGAGCACACGGAAATAATTCTTGTAAGGAGATGCCAGGCACAAGGTGTAAATTAAGCCTTCGGTTTGTTTTATTGCTGATGTAAGCAAACAAGCTCAGCTTTGAGCAATATTGCACTACAGAAGCTCTTCGGAGCTCTGCTTTGGGTAGGTGCTGTAGGCTCAGCTGTAGGCACTGATGGATGGATGTTGCCGCTTGAGGACTTGCTCCCTCTGGTGCTTACAGGCAGTTTCTCTAGGCTTTCATGAAAGACGAGGAGATGCAGCACTTCAGTCATTCTGATGGTCTGTGTTTCAGATAATGAAACAAGTATTTCTCTGGCATGATATTTGCTGAAAATATGCAGTCAGTGACTGAGTTAGTGCAAAGGTTAATAACAGGCAACTGTTATTAAGCCAGCAACTGTGCAAGATTTTTTTTTTTTTTTTTGTGGCTGTGATATTAATGTGACTGGCTTGGAGTTGGGTGGTGTGCCACAGATGTTAAATTAAAAACCTAAAGGTAGGCTTTTCTTCATATGTACCTTATGGGGGTGGAGGGCTGTTCCTTTTACCCCAGGGCCAGGGACAGAGTTTGTTCCAGCAGCATCCAGCAGCCTTTGCAGGACTGTGCACTGCTTGTTTCAGCAAACACGATGTCATCCCCAAATTCAGAAGATCAGATATGGCTTGCTACAGTGCAACACCATTTTTAAATTATTTTTAATATTGCAATTGTATTTCTGTAAGCAAAATATAAGGTCAACATTGCAATGATCTGTTTTGTATCTGATGTTGATGTGACAGTGCTGGAACTTGTGTATGACAATGTTCTCAGATGAAGTTTTCCAGACAGTGACAGCAATAACAAAGGCACTGCCATCTTTCATTTCCAGGGAACTGACAGGTGAAGAGGGACACCTCACAGCAGGGTAGAGGCTCAGCAAAAGACACAGTTGGGCAAAACAGCCTTGAGGCAGACTGTAGGCACCTGAATCCCAGAGTTTGATCCCATAAAGGTCCTGGCAGATATTCAAGATACCATTAGTGAGTTTGAAAGTACTGTTCTGATGCCTATACTGGGAAAACAGTGTAGGAAACTTCCACATCCCATCCTCTTTGCCAAGAAAATAAAAGATTCGGGTTACTGGTCATCTCCCACCCATGGTAGCTAACACTTAGAGTTAATATTTTTAAGAGATTGCTTGATTCACAGTGAGGGTGACAGAGCACTGGAACAGGCTGCCCAGGGGGGTTGTGGAGTCTCCTTCTCTGGAGATATTCAGGGCCCATCTGGATGCCTACCTGGGCAACTTGCTTTGGTGCGGGGGTTGGACCCAATGATCTTTCAAGGTCCCTTCTAATCCCTTCAATTCTGTGATTCTGTAAACTGGGATTTTCTGCTGCTGGTAGTCCCTCCTGAGTCATGGATCAATCACAAGCACTAAAGACTCACAACGGGACAGAGGACTCAGCACCCAGAACTTTACGATATAAATTATTGGATGGATTAAAAAAATTCTCTGTGAGCACTATGAAGACTAGAGCTGGTCTGGTGGCCTGGGCACCCTCCTTGCCAAAAGTACTCAGACCTCAAACTGCAAACCTGGGACCAGGAACCTAGAGCTATTCCAAACCTTGCTATAGCCCAAATCCTCTTATTTTTCTTCCCACAGGATGAAAACCAAGATTTGGTGCCCAGTTCCAGAAGAAAACAGTTTGGCTCTTCTGAGTACCTCTCACAGGTTGACACACCAGGGAAAAGGCCAGCCAAGCTGCAGAATGCCGATTCCAACCCCTACCCACCACTGAGTCTCCAATCAGAAGAACAGGTATGCAAGTTCAAGGACCATGTATAAAAGAGAGTTAGAAGGCAAGAAGCCAACATCTGAACTGACCTGTCAGTAACATAACTTCGTGAACTGCTTGCCCAAATGAGGATAAACCTCTCAGGAGAAATCCAGTCTTAGATTAGTGCTTCCCAGAGGTGGAATGTCTGCATCACTTTAGTAAATTACTAGTATTTCCTATACTGGTAAGGAAAAAAAAACAAACATTTTTCTATATGAAATTAATTTTAACTATCTCTGTGGCTAAAGGCATCCTCCATGGAATAAAAGCCACTGCACCTAGTCATCCCCAGCCACCTGTTTTATACTGGACACAACCAGAGATGATGTGGGGAGACAAAATCAGCCACAGACTTGCCTCCTTCAGCTTGCTGCTGTACCACTAGAGTGCTTGTTTGCTGCTACTCTGCCTGCTGAGCACACATTTCTGGCCACACAAAGAAGTGGAAAATGGCCTACCTTATCATGGCTATCAAGACTTCTTCCTAGAAAAATGAAGAGCATGCCTATCCCAGCCTCTTCATAAGGGGCTACCTTTGGAGGAGGCAGTGGTCCAGATGGCTTTTCAGTCCTAGGTGCACAGCCACAAAAGACTGTATGAAAGACTGAAATTTCTCCTGGCATTTTTTTCCTCAGCTGTGCAGCTGTACAGAGCTCAGTGCATTGGTAGTGTGGCTCCTAATTTCTTTGAACAAAATATGAAGCGGTTTTGTAGGGGTTTAGGCACCTCAGCCAGTGGCTCCAGCACTGTAATAACGTTCATCGCATCGCAACATGAAATATGTGTTGGCTGTGGTGTGGAGCTTATCCAGCATGCAAACCCCGCAGGATATGACTGCCAGTGCTACAAAAGCATACCACAGGCTGTAAGAGTTAAAACTGTTTTTTTCCATTTTAATTTGTCAGCCCCAGTAGGAAACATTTTTATCAAACCGGTCTTCATTGCATCTTACTGGAGGTGCATAGAAGTTGCTGAGTCCTGATATGCAAGCAGCAGGACTGTGAGGCAACGGAGAGCCCTACACAATCGGAGAGCGCAGGGGACACAGTCCCATCTACACTTTGTATGCCACAGTTACGCTCTTGTCATCACCAAGATGTTAACCACAGTGACAGTCATTTGGTTAGATGCAGACATCTACCCAAGGCAGTGATGCCTCCCTTTCTCTGCACAGACAGAAACAGCAGTAAATGAAAACTTAAGTCAGGTCACCATAACATAGATCATTTGTCAGTTGGTGCTTCCATGTTGACTAACAGAAGCCTGAACACCTTGCACTTGGAGGCATGCTCTACAGACACGTGATGTTAAATCAGCTCAGTATGATCCATGCTGTCAGGTGTTACGCATCACACTTGCCACATCCATGAGTCCAGTGTAGAAATGGGTGCAGAGCATGCTATAGCATTAAAAAGAAAAAAAAAAAAAAAAAAAAGGAAAAAAAAAGAAAAAAAAAGATGATGGTAAAAGCCTGTGAGGAGCTGGGCAGGGTTATTCTGCTTTGAGCATTCACTGTAAGTCCTGGCAGTCACTATCTTCCAAACTGATCCTGTCACTGTTCTCCCCACTGCCCTACCATCAGGCTATGATTCTGTCGAGCATGGGATGACTGCCTAAGGGCAATCACAATATCACAATTTCCCAGAGCAAAAATGCTGCCAGAGGCATCCACAGGTCCTGTCCAATCTGTGATGCTGCGGGGTTCTCTCTTACAGGGTGCCTCCCGTGCCTACCGGACAACGTCTAGGAGATGAGTTGTACTCCCACCCAATGAACACGCAGGATAACGGAGCAAGAGACAGGACTGTACCAAGCTCACAGGTGTCACACCTGTTTTTAACCTCTCCAGAGGCTTTAGACAGTCTGAAACCAGTTTTCTAATGCGATTTGTGAGGTACAGGAACTTTACCAGTGATATTTTTTTTTCTTCATTGCTGAAGAGGCAGCTGCAGAGACTTCGCTCAGGGGACTCCCATTTCTCATCTCTGTACCTGCAATCTTAACCTTCTTCATAAAACAGTAGATCTGTCTCCATATGGAAACATTGACTTGCAGTAGTCACTCTTTCAAACAGAATGATGGTACGACCTGGACAAGAGAGAACTTCTCATTATTCACCTGCATTTAGATGAGATGCAGGAAGTATCCTTGCAACTGCAGTCCACCAGCCTGTGAAAGCTGTCCTACACAGCTCCACAACTGAAAGCTTTTGGTTTCCAGTGAGAGCTCACATTCTCCTAAATACACCTTTGTTGGCTTGGGTTGTGGTCACCCCAGTACCTGTGTTCCTAGCATGTTCTGTCTGTAGGCAGGAAAAAAAAAAATTCACTGGTTTTATACAACAACAGGAAAGGATAGCAGAAAATGTTTACAAACAGTTTCTTCCCCCATTGCTCACTCTCTGCAATAAGCTTCGTATGACCCACTTCACCACCAGCTGAGCTCTTGCACTAAGTGAGCCACTGAGCCAAACCAACAGCAGTCACGCGACAGCAAAACGTTCTCCAGGCTTGGACTAGGGTGCTCTTTTGCCCAAAACTTTGCGTACATCACGCTGTACAGGCAACAACTCTGCTGCTCGCTCTAAGCCATTGAGCTCCAAGGAACAAAGAAAGAAGTGCTTTTCTTCTGGCTTGAGAAGTAGAATGTCTTTGTTCCTTCCAAAGATGGGGGAAAACAGCAGGATTAGACCCTAAACTGAGCTACAATAAGGCTACTTAGGCAGCCTTTGTCTGTGCCCCTCTTCAGGACATGCTCCCTCCCCCCATCAGCTGTGTCTGGGGACTAAGGTATGGTCAGACACTACAGAGGTACAGCTCCTTGTCAGTGCCCACAGGCCACTGACTGCATCAGAGTTGGAGGATTCATCAAGAGGTGCTCCAAGAGGTGCTCAGGTGTTGGACCAGCATCTGCCCTAAGCAAGGAGATTGTACCTGGCTCACACATTGTAGCTCTACCACTCCTTCCTTTACATTCCTCCAGGGTTGACCCATGGCTTTCTGGTCTTGTACACAACCACCACTGACTTCCCTCACTGGTTTCTTCTGCTTGTCAGAAACAGGTGCCCCTCTCCACAGAGGCATGAGGAGGATGATACAGAAGGGAAAAACCTCTAGTGTTTTAGAGGTGCTGGGTGAACAACTGTCATCTAGCAGCTCCCACACCTGAGTTGCCTCCACAGTCATTCCCATATCTAGCTTCATCACCTTCCAGGTGAGCAGCTACCACAGCAGCACATGTACAGCTATCCATATGTGCACATCTATATGCTGCATCACCTCCTTATCTCTTGGAATGATATGCCTCAATTCTAAGAGGCAAAAGGAAAAAAAAGGAGCTGGTTGGAAAATATCTATGAACACATGTAAGGAAAATGTTTCAATGACTTTTTTTTTTTAAAATAAAGTTTGGAGGAGGGAGAAAAATATTATTTTTGAAAAAAGTTTCTCATAAATTTTAGATGTTTTTCCCAAATGTATATTTTTTGCAATCCATTTTATTCTTTTATATTTCATGACATGTATACATGTTAAGTTGTATAACAAGACAAAAAGATAATGCTTTTAACTTAGTACCGGGGCAGCTTTAATAGTCTTAAAATTAAATTATATTAAAATAAATTATATCAGCTGCTATCTCTTACCACTTCATGACATGGCAGTGCTAGTAAAAAAATAGACTCTTTATAAATACTAAGTATTAAAAAAAAGGCCAAAAAAAAAAACCAACCCACAAACTCAAAATCCAAACTAGAAGAAACTGAAATTCTGCAGTTAAACTCATGAAGCCACATACTGTCTTTCTGCACCTTCTTTTCATATTAAAGGAAATAATTCCCTTCAATAAAACATGCTGCCTCATATAAGATGCCTAACAGGTCCTCCGTTGGTTACATGGGAGACAGTGCTTCAAAAACCCCTCCAAGCCGGTGCAGCTGGTCCGTAGAGGGCAACCTGAACATCTCCTGCAGTAATTTTTTGAACCTTGCAATTTGCATTTACGAGGATATACCTACCTCTTCAGCCATCCGCAGTAATTATTTGTCTCAACTTGCATTCCCAAACCTGTTTAGTAGCTGGTCAGCCATATGGTATAAGACACAATTAGACTTGCTGTGAAAGACTGCTGCTCACTACCTGCTTGGTGTTGCAGTACAGTCCTATAAAGCAGAGTTAGTTGTTAAGATGTCACCTGTGACACTTAAGATGTCTGTCCTGTGACAATGATGCCAGAGACTTACAGTTTAGTTTAAAAACAATCAACTAAAACAGCTGGACAGCACATACACACTGAAGAGGATGAGGATTGCTTTGAGCAGCAAATGTATGGCTTTTCTCACAGTGACAACCCCATCCTGCTGCAGGACAGTAGTCTACATCTAATAGGCTGCTCAGGTTCTCTCACCCATCCACCAGCCCTCTCCTTGCCATGCAGTCCTGGCATGGCTGCAGTTTACCACTGTGCTTCTGAAACTCTCTCTGGGGGAACTGGTTTCATTCCTGGCCAGCAGAGCTCTGCATTGCTATGTGACATTCCAGGTTGACACAGGCTTCCCTTGACCTAACTCACAAAAATCTCAATAGTAGGTTGCCTTTTCAGCCCCACAGCTCACCCCAATAATGCAACTCCATGTCTGGAATGAGAAAGGAACAGCCACCAACAGCAAGAGTTGCTGGTTTCTCCCTTTCTGTCAGCCAGGGCTTGGCTTTTGCTTATTCAAGAGCAACTGGAGGACTTTTCCTTGCTGCTCAGCCAGATCACACTGTGCAGGAGTCCCCCAGCTACAGACCCAGGTCTTCTGGCACTGTCTCCTCTCCTCAGGTGCTTCTCACAAATTACATCTCCCCTTTCTCTAGCTACCATGGCTAAAGTCAGCCTCACTAATTTGTTCAATATTTTACAGCACATACCTTGAACTGTTGCTTATAGGCTCAGTGTAACTGCTTGTAAATAAAGATGTCACTCAGCATAGACCAGGTTGTTTTTACCACAACTGGGATTAAATCTGAGAGAAAACCCTCTGTACCTTTGAAAGGGGCCATGCCCTGTAATCATGAGTGCAATAGGAGCTGATGTATTATTAAAATTATAGCAATGACTTCAGGAAACACAGTGTGTTTTACTCAAATTGCACACTTTTTTTGAACAGCTGTAAAATAGAATATATGTGTAAATATTGCCATCACTGAAGAAATATTTGTAATTTTAGCATATAATAGGCTTTTTAGTAGATATGACACCAAGGGGCTGTATATCAAGGATTCAGATAATTCCAAAATTGCAAACATATTTACTGTACAAAGGAAGTGTGTCAGCGCTTGCTTCTTCCAAGTAAACAGAGACATTGTCCCTTTTTAGAGAACCAGTGGCTTTTCCCCAAAAGGCCAGGGGCAGCTTGAGGGGTTAGCAGCTTGCTGCTTCATGGAATGGTTCCCTCCGTGTCTAGAAATGTCGCTGCAGCCTACAGCTTGTCACCTCTCCATCCACTCAGGTCGCATGGAGCAGGGACAGTTTCGCAGTGCAACTATCAGTGCCTCATGTTCAACTGCAGCTTACTGGACACTGATGAAGGGATAACTGCTGTCCACCTGCAGATAATACCTCCAGAAAAGGAAAACAGAAAGAAGCACAGGCCAGGATGGTACACTTGGTGTTTGAAAAGACACTTGACATGAGCAATTTCTTGCTACAGATTGAAGCAATAGTCATATTGGTGTTATCTCTAACATAGTAGACCTCATCTCTGCCATGCTTGCACATCACTGGGGCAGTCAAAGCACTGTGCCAAGGCCAGCCTTCAGTGGACTGCTATATACATGATGAAATGTGAAGCCATTGTTTGCAGATGCAGCTTATTGTCAGTAACCTAGAGACCCAAAGGGTAATTGTTGTAGGCTGCCCAACATGCAGTGCCGGCACCTGCCTTGTGGAAGCAGCAATCCAAGCTGCATGGAATGTATTTTTAAGAGAAAAAAATATATATTTTTTATTACATACACTTGGGCTGGGGCAGCTTAGTTAGAAGACAATAAAGCAAGAAATCTTTTCATAATCACAGACTCATCCAAGTTAAAGAAATTTTCCAGGTTATAGTATTGCTTGTTTCCCTAAAGCAAACTTTGTGTCCAATAGAGCTATCAAGCACTGTTTTACCCAAATCTTTGTCAGCATGCTCAGCAGAGGGAAGCCAGCTCTTTCCTCCCCAAGCTGCCCATTCAGTGGATACAGATGGTGCTCACCTTTTACTAGTTACAGTGCTCTTAGTCTGCATGCCAAATGTAAACACACTCTATCTGCATGTCTCTCCTGACTCAAACACTGTCAGCTCTACAGTATATAACCAATAAAAATATCTTTTTATATGTTTGTGGTGTGGTATTTGAAGCTCTGTCTGAATCCCTACTGACAGTGGTCATTAATCATGGTTTTGTATGGTATGGTATTTTGCATGCAACATATGGTATTTGCAAAGAGACATACAATCCACAACCAGGGTGAATGCCTTTAGGAGCTTCATGAAAGAGAGACCTTTTAATTCACAGTAGGTTTGCTGGCCAAGATCTCTGTTTTGTTAACAGTCAGGAAAACAGGTTGTCTACCCTTGCTCAACTGAAACACCCTGAAAAGTTATAGGGGTGGGGTGATACAGTGTCTAGAAAAGAACAATGGAAATAACAGTGAGAAGTCCCTTCACAGAAAGATGCAATTAACACAAACTTGACGGGGCCCAACAAACAATTTAATAAAAAGAGATCTAGACTTTTGGCCCAGAGGATCCAGAGGTCAAAACTACTGGGCAAAGACTCCACAAGCTCTGCAGGAGTTTTGCTAATAAAAACCAACAGAGAGGCAACAGATCTTAGCAGATATATTGGTAAAGCTGAAAAAAACTAAGACAATCTGCTCTTTGGATAAAACAACATTCTATGATACACACAGGTAATTAAACAGATGCTTATGTTCTCCACTGACTCTCCAGAGTTGACTTGATGTGTTCCCCCTCACCTACCCAACATGTTTATTCAGCTGATTCTGCTAATACACAGAAAATAAGGTCTAGAAGCATTCCAGAAGTTCTTTAATATCTACCTAGGTTCTCTGGGCGAGAATATCAGTGTAAACATTTCCTATAAGTTTCAATGTCCCTTCAGAGAAAACAAAAGTTTACACCTTCAGAAATTAGATGTACTGGAAATTGAAAATAATCATTGGCAAAAGTAGCAAATTTACAAACACCACCATGGCTTTTAACTTTCTGTTGGTAACCATTTCTGAGAAGAGTAACTTGTGGAATTGCCACCTTTAAAAAGAATATGTGATTTATGAATAAATCTAATTCAATTTAAGCCATCCCATTTTATAGAGCCACTTTATGCCTTAAAGACGAGATGCACTCTGAGCACCTTGCTGACTGCAGTACCCTCCACGGAACTTGAACTAGTCAGCTGAAAAGATTCATAATGAAAGAAGAAACCAAAAACACAAAGTTGTTTTTCTATGTTTATGATTCAGTCAATTAAAGATAACAAAACAGAGATTAACAAAATAGAGAGAACCCATGCTATGCGATTAGTTTCCTCTACAGACAAGACCATACCAAATATTCTCAATTCCATACAGACTGAACACAAAGACCCTGAGCTAACAGTAATTTATTGCAAAATAGATGCTATTACCTGACAAAAACTCAGACATCCAGAGAACTGAAAAATGCAAGTCTTCCTGCTCATTTGCCAATCCAGAAAGCACTATCCTGACTAGTGAACATACACATTCACTCAAGATCCAGAACTCAGTTGCAGGTTACTGTGGTCCTTCATCTTAGAACCACAGAATATCCTCAGTTTGAAGGGACTCATGAGGAGCATCAGACCCATGAGGAACATCAAGTCCAAATCCTGACTCCACGCAGGGCAACCTAACAGTTAAATCATATACCTTAAGATCAATGTTCAAACACTTCTTGAACACCAACAGTACATCTTCAGTACAGAATGGAAGGTCCAACTAGATAGGGACCTATTTTTTTCCCCTCAAAAGCGACACCGATCAGTTTTGTCAGAAATACAATTCACCTACCCATGGAGTAGACTGAGAAGTGACAGCTCCCTGAGAATAGATGGGAAACTGCTACAAAGGGCGCAACCAGCCTTGATCACAAGTTTTTGTGATGCCGTACATCTGAGGCTGCTGGGCGCTAAGAGGTCATTCACAATCTGTTGAAACAGATCAGATGAGTCTTACCAGGAAGTTAGGTCAAGCAAACAGCAGCAGTGGAAAAATGGCTGCACCACAAGGAAGGATGCTGAGATGAAGAGGACCTGGTGACCCATTTACTTGCAGTGCTTTCTCCTCCTCAGCAGGTCATAGTGACAGGAAAGCTGCAGAGGCAGTGCTTAACAAAACAGCCATTATGGGTCATACCAAAGGTCTATCTAACAGACTGGCACAGAGAGCAGAGCAACATGCTCCTATATACCCCACGCTGTCCCTGGATATAGATGCAGCAAGGAAAGAGCTGTAAATGCTGGGTGAGTACCTGCTTGTAGTGGGTTTACGTGGCAAGGTTTTGGTAGCAGGGGGCCGTAGGGGTGGCTTCTGTGAGAAGGATCTAGAAGCTGCCCCATGTTTGGTAAGGGCCCCACTGCTGACCAGAGCTGAGCCAATAAGCGATGTTGTTTTGCGCCTCTGTGAGAGCAGATTTAAGACAGGGAAAAAAAAACGCTGCGCCACTCAGCAGCTGGGAGGGTGAGAGGAGTGAGAAACAGCCTTGCAGGCGCCAAGGTCAGTGACGAAGGAGGGGGAGAGGTGCTCCAGGCGCTGGAGCAGAAGTCCCCTGCGGCCTGTGGTGAGGCCCGTGGTGAAGCAGGCTCTCCCCCTGCAGCCCGTGGAGTACCACAGTGGAGCAGGGCTCCACGCTGCAGCCCGTGGAGGAGACCACGGTGGAGCAGGTGGACCTGCACCGACAGAGAATGCAGCCTGTGGAAGACCCCTGCTGGAGCAGATTCCAAGCCGGACCTGTAGGCTGTGGGGAGAAGACCACACAGGAGCAGGTGACCCGGCAGGAGCTGCTGCCCGTGGGGGACCCAGGTTGGAGCAGTTTGCTCCCGAGGGGTGGACCCCGTGGTACGGACCCATATCTGGAGCAGTTCTTGAAGAGGTGCTGCCTGTGGACAGCCCACGCCGGATCAGTTCGGCAAGGACTGCATCCCGTGGGTGGGACCCCACAGCACAGGGGACAAGAGTGACCGAGAAGGAGCGGCAGAGAAGAAGCGCTATAGACTGACCATAACCCCCATTCCCCGGTTCTCCTGCGCCACTCGGGGGGAGGAGGTGGAAGAGGGTGGATGGGGGGGGAAGGTGCTTTTGGTTTCTTTCCTTTGTTTCTCACTTCTCTAGCTTGTTAGTAATAGGCAATAAATCTTACTGTCTTTCTATGCTGAGTCTGGTTTGCCCATCACAATAATTGCGCGATCTCCTCATCCTTATCTCAACCGTTGAGCCCCTTTCATCGTATTTTCTCCTCGCTCCTCTTTGAGGAAGGGAACTGAGACCGTGGTTGTGGTGGAACTCGGCCACCCACCCGAGTAAAACCATCACACTGCTCAAGAAAAAAATCACACGCTGACAGTGCAGCAAGGAGCATGAGACTATCCTGCTGCTGAACAAGCAATGGAAGCTCCCTCATATGATCTGACAGAGCTGAACTCCAACACTAAGTTGACTGAACCTTAACCAGACTACTTTTTCCATGTCTACAAACTTCAGCTGGCCTAGGGGTAACAGTGCTCTCCCCCAAGCTCCCCTCTCCATCCCAGCAATCCTACGGGATGCAACCAGAACAAAAGGAGCAGTCTTTGACCTTTGTACCCAACCACTATTCCCCTCTACTTAGGGTACAACCAGTGCCATCAACCACTAGAAAGTGGGCCATGCAGGGCATGAGCTGCAACACAGGAGCTCTAAGGCATCCAGCAACTAGCTGCACAGCTTTATCTGTCTGTCCAGAGACTGAAACACACCTAGAAGCTGAAAGTATGCTGAGCTGTTCAGTCTCTAATACCCAGTAGAGCTTGTCAGCAGGGACTGGCTGAGGAATCAGGCTTAAGAGTCCCCAGAGATGGTAGAGAAAGGTAGGGTGTAACAGGCCACAGATCACACTCTTCATCTTCAAATGAATTCCTCTGGCATTACCACTCCTTTGCTCATGTCCATCATTATCAGCTAACACCCATCATATCCTGTCAAACCTTTTTAAAGAGTGTGAGTTAAATAGTTACATCTTAAAAACTGCCACAGCTTCATCTCTACCTTCTTATTTCAGTGCTTACCATGGTTTTCAGGTATCTTTTTCAAAAAGGAAGACAAGAAAGCCTGATTGTCAAGGGTCAAAGATTAGCCGTGCTCAATGTAACGGCAACGTATAAAAGGAAGTTTGTTTACATTTGAACATCTCAGCCAAATTACTGCATGTTTGACAATTCAGCAAGCTGAATAATCTGTTAAGTCTCAGTCAAAGTGAACCTACAGCAGGAGAACAGAAACTCTGAAAAATAACATTAGTACATTGATGTAAAAGTGGCTTGATAGTTGTCTGGAAAATACAGTTTGGTTACATTCATTTGAGGACTACTCAGTTTCCAGTGGGCCAGAAGAGCTTTTCTGAGCTTTTTCTAGTTTATGTCGTCTCCTGGAGGGTCAGTAAGGATGGCTAGTGTTGATTTCTTCCATTACCCCTGCCACAACAGAGTCCTCTCCTTTCTCACTGCATTATGAGAAGGACTGCCTACGGAGATGCCCACTCACAGATTTAAACATATGAGAGAGCAACCACCACAAGACAATGGACAGTCAGGAGGAAGAAAGATCTACTAGAAATGAGGCATAAGAGAACAGTAGAAGCAATGATACTAGAAGATAGAAAGTCTGTAAACAAAACTAAACACAGCTATAAACAATTAGGGCCTGCAGTGATGTTTGCATGTATTTTCTTCAGGAAGAAGCATGGGCAATGTAATTGCAGAGGGAAGTGCAGGAACAAGAGCAGATACTAGTCCACTAGCAGAATGGAAGGCACAAGGGCAGATGGAGGTTGGGGCATGCATATGCACACACAGAGAAGGTCATCGAGAACAAAAAACAACTTAAAAAGGGAAAAGGAGGAAAAAAATGTGAAAAAAAGATGAGATGTAAACAAACAGTAGAAAGGTGGAGGCGAGAAAAGTTGGAAGAAGTAAAAGCATGATGTTAACTAGGGAAAGCAGGAGAGGGAAAAAGGACCTAAATGATTAAATAAGACTGCTCTGTCCAATGAAGTCTCTGTGCACAGAGTAAGAAGAAAAATATCTGGAAAAGCAACCAAACCAAAATGATTTTCAGAAACAGTTATAGCAGCTGCAATATCATCTCATCAATCCAGTAGAATAAAAAACAATTTTCTCTGGGCTTTGGACAAAGGGGAAAAAAAAAAAAAAAAGACAGCTGGTACAGCCCAGAGTGCCTGACTGCCACATGCAAGAATCAAGAGATCAGTTCTACAGCTAGCTTACTGTCTAGGCAACTCTGTTTCTACATAAGCAAATATGAGTAATATTTTCCTATTTTTTAAAGTTAAAATATCCAGTTCTGATAATTTCTTTGTTGAAAGTATTTAATAAAATAGTATCATTAGCACACTTTTACTAATACCAGCTTTCTTTCTGAAACAGAATGTGCATGGTGTAGCAGCCAACATACCACCTTGGAGGGTGTGATTTGCTGTTAATGTGTTGTTACTGGTAGGGAAACAGTTGCACCAAATTCTCAAATGCCAGACAGGAATAGAATTGGTCGAAAATACTATTTAGAACTAATTAAGCAAAAATGTTTACATAAATTCTACACTAAGGTACTGTTCACAGCAACCAACTTCTAAAGGGCCTTTTCTGCAATTACTCAATTGTAAATACACAAATAGGTAAAATTTGGAATTTCAATTACCTTGGAAACTCCAGCTATAAATTTCACTTTCAAAAAGTATCTGCAGTCAAAAAAACTCACTGACCGATTTGGTAGTAAAGGATTCTGTGTACACTGACAGTTCAAATAGCTGTAAGAGATTTTGTAGAGGGATGCCAAGCCCAGTGTTAGGTAAGCTTTTGTAAGGCCATTCTAACAAAGTATTTATGCAGCAACTCATGGCCACCTCCTTTCAGCAGATACTGTTACAGACTACACGAATATGCCTTCATCCCAAGAAGTAGATCACAACAACAGCAGCTCTGTGGCATGTTACTCCTCTTCTGATAACTTCTCTTATATGCTGGTAGCTTGTTGTGTGGGGACCCCAGGTGTAGGCTGGCGAGGCAAAGTATACATGGCTCCAAGAAACTGGTCTGCAATGCGACCTGCTTCTCTCAGTCCACTGAGTAAAGCACCATGAACAGTGGCAGGGTAGTTGCGAATTGTATGCTCTCCTGCAAAAAACAGGCGAGGAATAGGCTGAAAAAGGAACAGAGGACACTATTATGACTTGTGCACAAACTCAGTTCAAAGTCTTTCAGATCATGTAACAAATATACACTACAAAGTATTTTGATGTCTTCTAATCACACTGCAGTCCCCATAACATGAAAGTAGTGCATACAAAATAATCTATTACAAATATTTTAATCTATCCTATAAATTACCATGAAAACCTTTATATACCTTTCATTTCACAGAAGCATTTCATGTTCGTGATAAATAATGTGAGGAAATACTTTCCTATTACTTGCCAATATCTTTGCTTTGATACAAAAGATAATAGAACTTACTTCAAAAACAATACTTTGAGAAGCAGATAAGGAGATTAGCCTCCTAAATTGTATACTTAAAAACATTTCAGTGTTGTATATACAAACCTACAACCAAAAACTCACATGTATGTTTAAGATGGATGATGATTTCTGACAATGGGACATGAACTCTAGTTTAATACAAGCAAGAGAAAGCTTCAGTAATTCACTTAAATTAGCAATTTGACAGTGCCATAAAAAAGATGAGGAAAACAATTTCATATATTACAATCTGCAGAGAATCACTTTATCAACAGCTATGTTTATTAGAGACTTGCATCAGTATAAGAACAACCTTAATAAAGCCAAAGTCCTACAAATCCTTCTGCTTTTGCTTTCAAGACTTCATCCTCTCAAAAGGAACTGGAGAGGACTTCCGCCTTCATTTTGTGAAGGATCACAATCTGGGAGAGATTTTTTGCTTCCTGTTCCTCTTCCTCTGGCCTTCACATTTAGAAACCAAAACCATCATATTCTGGTGTATTTCTATGAAGAACTGAGAAATCTCTCACCTGAGGAGCACCTGGAATGGCTGGTCCTGGAGTAATCGGCTGTGCCATCAAGTCATAGTCATTTCCAGAAGATCCAGCTGCTACATATGAATATGATCCCCGGGCCCATGGGTCAGCACGCCAACGGGACACCACAGTCTCTTTGGGCTGAGACAAGAGAAACTTCAATTGTTGACACACTGCAAGTTCTACAGTTAGTGCAAAATATAAAAGATGCAAATTGAAGAATAAAAGACAACATCCATAAGCTAATGTCAGTAGTGGAATGTCACATTTATATTCATGATAATTCATACAAAGGTAACTAATTTGTCTTTGGTGTCAGCAGCTTTAATACTTTGAGATATATTAGCAGAACCTGCTCCAAATGGCTTCTGCACTGGAATTCAGAATTTGTAGTCAGCAGTATATGCATGCTATGTACTCTATGCTTTGTTTCTTCTCATTATCAACCTAAGGACAATATACAATTCTTACTCCTTTACTTCCTTTCAGCCACAGCTCTCTTGAATCTCTCTCCTGACTGAAATATGGCATAGGCCTGTGCAAGGTCCATAACTTATCTGAGAAAATGACTGCACGAGGGGCATGTGCACAAAAATCTGTTTTTCCTCAAATCCATCTGGTTTACCATGGTTACAGCCAGGATGAAATATATTCCACCAAAAGATACAACAGTGTGAACATAACCAGGACTCAAAACAGTATCCCCCTAAGGTAGTAACAGTAGTCAAGAAAATACAAGACACCTTCATAAACTTGCAAACATAACATGAAGAAAGGGTCAGAACCTTCAAATAACCCAGATTCTGTTCAAATATGTAACTGAGCTTTAACAGGAATCACACACTGTAAGAATTCAAGCATCAAAACAGGAACCTTGCCTCCTCGCACAAAGATTTTCAAGGAATTGTTTCTGCTTGACCAGACCTTCCCACAAAGGATGAGAAAAGTTCTATCTAGCAAGGGTGCTATCCAGAAACCAGACAAAGGCCAGCAGACTTGGACCATAATGTGCCATGACTGGGGAGGTCTCCAGGACCATGGAAATTGAAGATAATCCTTTTGAGGCTGACCTCAGCTGGACTGTATTTGATGTCCCTTGCTGATTCTCTGGAAAGGACAGCGGACTTGTTCTAAGGCGATGGGCAGCAGCACTAGGGGTCTGAGACCACATTTCCCAAAGTCTCCCAACTTCACTGAAAAAAATTCCTCAACACAGAACTTTTTCATCCAAAGGCTAGGAAATGGATGGATGAGCCAGACTCATCATATTGACTCTGCTTCTTGATAAAAGGAACTTCATATGTCCCTCCTTGTCAAGAAGAGATCACTATGATGGCACTGCATGTTACTGCATGCATGTTTGACAGAAAACTTTGATGCACTTCATGTGTTTCTCTGGTAATCATATGAAGCACTGCAGTCTTTCAGGGAATAAAACGAGACAAATTTTAATCACTGAGGAAGTTGTGAAGGTATGGCTAACCCAGACAGCTGTGGAAGAAAATACCAAAGTACTGCTTCCCCAGTACTGAGACTGATGACATGCAGGCCAAACATCAACTGTGATGTTCTTGTTCACGCACTCATGTATGGGTATGAGTCAGATGCTAAGCCAGTCAACTACTATTTTTATCTTGACAAGCAAGTCCTGTAATTAGGATTCCCTATGAATAGGGAGGATGGTTAGAGAATAAAATACATACTATAATAGAGGTGATACAAAACCAGACTATTACTCCACAGTGGACATGAAGCATGCACGGCAATGTTCAGCTGCACAGCAAGGTTGAAAAAGTTCCCATGTATGAAGAATAGCTGGGGGAAACTAACCTGGGAAACTACAGGCCAGTCTCAATTCTAGGCCAGGCAAGATTATGAAATAGATTCTCCTGGAAACTGTGCTAAGGTACATGGAAAACAGCCCACATGGCTTCACTACGGGCAAATTGTGCCTGACAAATTGGTGGCCTTCTACAACAGGGTTACAGCATTGGTGGACAAGGCAAGAGAAACAGACATCTACTTGCACTTGTGTAAAACATTTGATACCATCCTGCACAACATGCTTGTCTCTAAATTGGAGAGAGACATGGATGTGACAGATGGACCACTCAGTGGATAAGGAGTTGGCTGGATGGTCACACTCAGAGTTGCAGTCAGACTGATGTACGCACGGAACACCACTTGTCACTGGTCTCCTCAGGGGACCGTCACTACTTAATGTCTTTGTCAATGACACGGACAGTCAGATGGAGTGCAGCCTCAGCAAGTTTGTGAATGACAAGGTGAAGTGCAAGGTCCTGCATCTGGGTCAGAGCAATCCCAAACACGCATACAGGCTGAACAGCGAATGGATTCAGAGCAGCCCTGGGGAGAAGAACTTGGGGGTGTTAGTTGATGAGAAACTCAACACAAGCCAGACACGTGTGCTTGCAGCCCAGAAAACCAACTGTATCCTGGGCTGCATCAAAAGCAGTGTGGCCAGCAGGGCAAGGGAGGGGATGTCTGGAACACAAGTCTGGAACTTGTGTTCCAGACCCTTCACCAGCTTCGCAGCCCTTCTCTGGACACACTCCAGAAGTTGAAATGAGGCCATCCCAGAGCCTTCTCTTTTATAGGCTGAACAGCCCTAGCTCTCAGACTTTCTTGGTAGGAGTGGTGCTCCAGCTCTCTGATGATAAAGCCACATTCAATTATTCTACAATAAAGAAAATGAAAGGAATCTACTCCTTACATGAAAAACACATAAGTAAGCAGTCCAACTTATGACAGACCAAATGCTCAAAAACAATTGGTATATTAAAGTTACTGTATACTTTTTACATTACTGTAGTATATAAAAATCCTAGTGAAGGAAAGCTACCTGTACTAACCTGTGGCACAGCGCTGCTGCCAAATATGCCTTTGAGGATGGCAAGACACCGTCCAACAATGACATCATCACTGATATTTTCCATAATCCCTGCAGCTTCTCCTGCTACTAAGGCCAATAAAATTGGTGCTAATCAGGGAAGACAAGGGCGGGGGAGAAGAAAAAAGAATTACTGAAATATAACATTTTCATCAGCCAAGTCTGATCATCATCTGCAGCTAAGTTACTACATTAAAAAACAACAAATCCAACAGAAGCAGTCCTCAATCTTCTCCCATTGTGTCAATTTATCAAGACGAAAATAAATTAATATACACTGCGGTACTATTTGGAATTATCAAGACAATTGATGCATTAAAAATTAACACACATATTAGGATAGACAGCATGCAGAAGAAAAATTTTCTTTTAGTAAAGCATCACTAGTTTTACATAAATTTCCACAACTAAACAATCTGACAAAACAGAAAATCAATGATTAATTTTAGCAATTATCAGCACAGCAGTGAAATTTTCAGGATAAGTAGTTCACTCAAAAATTATTTAGATTTCCAATGCACATTCAAAATTATTAAATGCACATTCAAAACTATGAAAAGCATCACAATATCCATAAAAGCAGCAATTTTGAGAAGAATTCAGAAGTCTGAAGGACAGATATCAAGTAACTTGGCCACCAATGTGATGCTGTGGTAAAAGGAGTTAATGTAATTACAGAATATACAAACGAATAAATGAGGCTATTATCATCTCTGGCTTGCTATGGTTAAGACTAAGATTACATTTCTGGTATTCACAAATTCAATGAAAATCTTAGGAAGTATCAAAGAGCTAATAAAACAACCCAATAACTAGAAACATGCATTTAGAATAAATGACAGACGTGAGCACATTTAATAACTCTCACAGTTCTCATCAGATCTTTCTCCTTACTTATAAACTCTCCTAAATTTAGCAAAGGAAATACTACATCCAAAAACAGATGTCAAGCATAATGAAGTGGGAAGATAAGTCCTTATTAAAAACATGGCTTTAACTTTTGTACAGGTTTCCAAAATGATTGGTGAATTCCTCATCTCCTGGTGTATATGAAGATCTCTTGGTACACATTCCCATCAAGCTACTACCTTCTTGTCACATCCATATGTGAACACTAACAACATCTTAAGAATTGTTCTTTTCTAGATCTGAAACCATACAAATAAGACACTGGCAAAAGTAGAAATGCACCACAGCTACCTTTGTACAGGTTCCAAAACAGGAAAAGTTCTCCTCTGCTTGCGGTGGTGCTACCAACATGACCAAACAGATTGACACTCGGATCCCAGAAGACACGGTCAAAACACAACACAACCTATAAACAAAGAATCAAAAGACTTAGGAGCTCAGGAAAAAAAAAAAAAAAAAAAGACAATTACATCAACTGATTTGCATCACTGGAAATGTCAAGTAAGGAAAATCGGAGAATATATACTGCATGTGCTTAATACATAAAACCATACACCTTTACTATTATTATTTACTATTTACTACTTTACTATTATTATTTACTATTTCCTAAGTTAATAACCTGTTTAGCAAGCTACAACCTATGTACCATATCAAACCTACTTGCAAAATTTAACTGCTTACAAATTATCACAGAATCACAGAATAGTCTAGGTTGGAAGAGACCTCCAAGATGACCAAGTCCAACCTCTGACCTAACATTAACAAGTCCTCCACTAAACCATATCCCTAAGCTCTACATCTAAACATCTTTTCAAGACCTCCAGGGATGGTGACTCAACCACTTCCCTAGGCAGCCTATTCTAGTGCCTAACAACCCTTACAGTAAAGAAGTTAAAAGTCCTTTACAGTTCTTCAAATAATTTTCAGCAAAGTCTAGCAAACAGGAGTGGAAGAAACATCCTTCCCTCTCATCCATCCTTCCTCTCATCCACCATAAACATTTCTGCTGCATGCCCTGGTCTGCCTGCAGTTCCCTCAATGACCAAGTGACCTTGTTGAGGTTGCCAAATCCCATACGCTGCACTGCAGAAGTTTTCCACTCAGGAAGAGGCGGCACAAACTGTACTGCTGGAGGCTGCTGTTTCAATACTCCCAAGGGAAGAGTGCATAGCACGGCATCACATTTATAAATGAAAGTCTGGCTAGTCGATCGGGTATTTACAGCTATCACTTCACAGCCTGGAAAAAGAAGAGAAAAAGTCATTTTTCTGAAGGCTGAGAAGTAAAAGGCCTTATAAAGGCCTCAACATAGAATTAAAAAAAAAAGAATCATAAAAACACATCCACTTCAGAAAACACTTAGGTTACAGAGACAGCATTACATAACCTTTACAGAACTTCTAGGCAACTAAATCTTACTGGCCAAATAGCTGAATACCAAAAAGCAGAATTTACAATGCATCCAAGGATGGCCACACTAGCCTAAAGGTTAATCTAGGCTAATAAATGAGATTTAAATATATGCATAACTAAATAGCAAGTAGAGAACGAGCCTATCACTGAGTTACTCTCCCAGCTGATAGTTTGAGCCCAGTGTTTTGAAGAACAATGAAAAGGTGTACTCCTTTCATTCATCTGAGTCCATCCAATATTTAGTTATACTCCTAATACCAGAGCCTGTGGTACCTTAAGCAGTCCAAGACCTCTTACTCCAAAATCTTCAATCCCAACGAAGTGAACCTATGTATCAGTAAATCCAGCTGAAAAGAACGGATTCAAAGCAGCCACAGAAACAAACAAAAAACATTAAAGATTTATTAATCCCTAGAAGCTTCCTACACAATTAAATGCAACAAATGTGGCTTTTTCCAACCTAAAATATGATAGAAAGGTTTTATAAGATCAAACCAGAAACACTGAATTTCTATGATTATACTTTCTCAGAGAAGCTTTCAAGAGGCAGTTTCATGTACCTGAAGCTGTATAGCGAACCTGTCGAACTGCTGTGTTTAATTTAATATCCAACCCTTCTGCTAAGGCTACAGGCACACAAGAATATCCATTCCTTACAGTCAAGTGACTGCCTGTGAATTCAAAGTCATCATCCTGAAACAAAGGTACATAAAAGCATGCATTTGTAACAAAATCACGTCACTTAATAGACAATCAGCAACTCTGAACAATAGCAAAATGTTTTCAATAAAAATTTTCAAAGGTTAAGTCTGATGAATTTGAAAACTTACTTTATTAGTCAAGTAATAAGCATAGAAGCTTTCAGGAGACAGCATTATTATAGAATGTTTCAGTGCTAATAGAAGGCTTCCTGGAATTTCATCAGCAAATAACAGCCACGTAAGAGAACAGTATCTGCATAAAAGCTAATACCACTCAAGAGTTTAGAACCATTAACGCAGAGGAACTTCCATGAGAGTGAAATAAATATAGCATAAGTTTTTAGTATATTACTGAACAAATGCATTAATTAGCTACCTGGTCCCAGTGCTTCAGTGAAAGTGTAGAGAGGGGTGTAGCATTAGCAAATTCTAGGTTTGCAAAATGCCAGTCAAGTATTTGCCTGTCTCTTGAAGACAGATAGACATCACTGGAAAAAAAGTGCAATAAAAAAGACATTTAGTTTGCCAGAGCAGAATGCAAATACACTGCTTTTGAAAATTTGTTTCAGTCCCTTCTTGGAAGAGAAATTTTTTTTAAAAATGCCAGAAAACAACAAAATCACATTTCCAAAGGACTCATATATTACATGCTAAAAGAAGCTAGAAACCTAACTTCAGAAATAAAGATTGTTAAATGTCTTAAGTACCTTAAATACAGAAGACTAGAAAACTAGTATAGTCACACAGAGCAATGTACATCCTTATAATCTGCCACAGCATGCCAAAATAAGCAAAGTAGGCATGCTATCATTGACAGGGATTTCAAATCTGAAAAGCTTCTTGAGACCAGGCACTGGTTACAGCAAGGATTACTGCTCTAATACATCCTAAGAACCACCCTCTTTTGGCCTGAGTCACATGTATAGACTAGGCGATGAAACACTGGAGAACAACCCTGCAGAGAGGGATCTGGGGGTTTTGGTTGATAGCAAGCTGAATATGAGCCAGCAGTGTGCCCCGGCAGCCAGGAGGGCCAACTGTATCCTGGGGTGCATCAAACACGACATTCCTAGTTGGTCGAGGGAAGTGATCATCCCACTCTATTATGCACTGTGCAGCCTCACTTCAAGTACTGTGTGCAGTTCTGGGCACCACAGTACAAAAAGGATATAAAACTGTTTGAGAGTGTCCAGAGGAGGGCTACTAAGATGGTGAAGGGCCTAGAGGGAAGACTTGAGGAGCAGCTGAGATCACTTGGCCTGTTTAGCCTGGAAAATAGGAGGCTGAGGAGAGACCTCATCATGGCCTACAGAGGACTGGAAGGGCAGGTGCCAATCTATTCTCTTCAGTGACCAGTAACAGGACCCAAGGGAATGGTATCAAGCTGTGACAGGGGAGGTTCAGGCTGGATATCAGGAAAAGGTTCTTCACTGAGAGGGCTGTCATACACTGAAACAGGCTCCCCAGGGAGATAGTCATGGCACCTAGCCTGTTGGAGTTTAAGTGTTTGGACTGTGCTCTTAGTCATATGGTCTGAATTTTTACGTAGACCTGTGATGCCAGGAGTTGGACTCGATGATCCTTGTTGGTCCCTTCCGCCTCGAGATATTCTATGATTCTGACTTCTACAACCAAGAAAGACAAGTTCTAAAACTGAGGGAACTCATACTTCATGTTTGTGCAAGGTACCATAATTAAAAGAAAAACATGGCTTAAAAAAAAAAAAATACTGTTAAGCAAAACAAGCAAAAACCTTCCTGCTTTCCTAAGTATTCATTTTTATAGTTCATATCTTTACCTTGGTGGATTCGCTTCAAGTTCTTGTAGCTTCTCTTCCAGCTTTCCTTGTGTTTCTGACAATTCATCATACTCCTAAATAGGATTAAAAGCTAACATTAAAATCAGTTCATATTCAAAAGGACTTAGAGACATCATGTAGCATCAAACCAGATTAATTATAAGAGACGTAAGTGTAAGACTGATGGGCTTCAGTGGAATCTAAATCAAGTCCTTTATTTTTTCAATGTTTAATCCACCTATTTTGCCCTTCTGCTGTTCACTTACACAGAAACTTACGTCGCACTGCAGGAAAAAAGTAGTGTTTAAGTTCCTGAAATTTTAGCATGCTCAGATCTGAAGAACATGAAGATCCATAATAGTTACAGAATTTTCAGTGTTCTTACAGTACTGCAAGCTCTTTCATACTACAAAATATTATTTCTATTCTTATTTCTCTATTAAAAGATTATAGTTAATATTAAATGTAGAGTTTTCCAAGGCAGACGTAACCTTACAAAAAGCAAAGACATGATGTAGTTCAATTTTCCTCCAGAACTAGTGTCACAGCACCAAGCCTGTCAAGAAGTATTTGGACAATGCTCTGATGTATGGTTTGATTTCTGGGTGATTCTGTGTGGAGCCAGGAGCTGGACTCAGTGATCCTTGTGGGTCCCCTCCAACTCAGGATATTCTATGACTCTGATTCTATGATTAAATCCCGCACGTACATCATCCTTTACCTTGCAAAGCGCAGTCAAATCTCTGTGTTTACTTTTCACAAGGAACTCTGCTGTTATATCCCGAGGTGGCTTCACTTCTGATGCTTCCTTATACTGCTGATGGAGCTCTTTAATTTTCTCTTTTAAATTCACCATCTTTTTAAGGTGTAGTAGGAAAAGGGAAAAAGAAAGTAAGAAGAGTAGGTAGATTTCATGAGTTACTGTGTACAATGGATATTCATCTCAAAGTATGCCATTATACCAGAGATTTCCAGATGTTACCTATTTGCAATTCTACCTCCACAAAGCCAAAACAGATATCACCAGCCTCAAAATAACATGCTTAAACCCAACATCACTAACTTCTAACAAAACGCCTTGCAAATGAGAAGTAAGATCAGCTGTCCTCAGACATATTTCATTTGAGAAACTTCAGGGGAGAAGATCCTACCTACTACAACCAAAAACATTCTAAGTAGGACTCCAGAGATGGCCTAAACAGTGTTTCTACACTACAAATCAGATTTGATTATCCTCTCCTCCAAGCACTTAACTTTCAAAGTGTTTTCACAGTTATTCCCACTGGTAAGCAAAGTAAACATTTTAAAATACTATTCCCCCTGCCCCCCCTCCAAAATCCTTAGTCATTATCAACATCTCTAATGGAAGATATGACACAACTCCGTTTGATCATGTCTGTCTTCTCCCTCTCTTTTCCCAGATTGGCATTTTACAGTTTTCTGCTCAAACACGTGCTCCACTTTACATATGGGGACAATATCCTCTCACACAAAGAGAAAACTACTGAACATTTATGTTAGCTCTCTACTTAAACAGATTCCTTTAAAAGATTTTTTACATAAAAGGGCAATAAGTACTGCAAAAAGTTAGGTACTTTCCCTAATTATTTCTGAAAGGGAAGATAAAAAAATTTGAAGGTTAGAAACACAGCATGATTTTTTAAAGTTTTTGGTGCTCCTTTGTCATAACAGTGCTTCCTTGTAGGCCTTAAATGAACAGGTATTTTTAAGAACAGCATGAATAGCATCTGTTTTTTATTGTTCAGGTTTGTTTTGGAATATTTTGCCACCACTAGAGGAAGACAGAGCTAGCTTCCTGTTCTAATTATCATCCCTAAACAAAACCTGACCTTGTTAAGAAGATCTTTCAATTCCTCCTGTGTTTTCACAATTTTTTTCCAGTGTTCAATCTGCTCATCCTTCACATGTTTTTCCTGCAATCTATAATAGGCAAAAAGTGAGTCAGCTCAATATAAAATCCTAGCAGCATTAAGAAAGCTCATTATTATAATCTCATTGGTGTAATGCATACAAGCATATAGGATATTTTAAGTAAATACTAGTACAGGAACTAGAAAATTCATAAAAAAATCTATAAATAAATGATACTTGACTGGCTAAAACACAAGCCTGAAGTTGCCTGATATTATTAAAAAGCATATTATAGACATCGTTACCTTTCAGTTGGAGTATTACAGAATCACAAAATTGTAGGGGTTGGAAGGGACCTCCAGAGATCATCGGGTCCAACCCCCCTGCCAAAGCAGGGGTTCCCTAGAGCAGGTTACCCAGGTAGGCATCCAGACAGGCCTTGAATATCTCCAGAGAAAGAGACTCCACAACCCCCCTGGGCAGCCTGTTCCAGTGCTCTGTCACCCTCACCGTGAAGAAGTTCTTTCACATGTTGGTGCAGAACTTCCTGTGCACCATTTTTTGCCCATTTCCCCCTGTCCTGTCCCCACAAAGCACTGAGAAGAGGTTGGCCAAATCCCTCTGTCTCCCACACTTCAGATATTTGTAAATATTAATAAGATCCCCTCTCAGTCTTCTTTTTTTCTCAAGGCTGAACAGACCCAGGTCTCTCTGTCTTTCCTCACAGGGAAGACACTCCAGGCCTAAGTAAGTAGGTAGTAAGTATACCAATGCATATTAAGTCTATTATCTACTATCAGTTACTGTAGTAGTGACTGTCAGGAAGCTTTCTAACAAAATGTTTGCTACTTTAAACAAGAAACATGTAAACAAGAACCTAGAAGCAGCCAAACAGCTAGTAGCATCACAATTATTTCATATTTCTTTTGGACAATCCTCCGTAAAATAAGAAATTCTGCTGTGAAGAACAAAGTCACTTACTGTATGACAACCTCCAAAGCCTGACCTAGGGAGACAGGCTTATTGTTGAGAACATTAAAATCCAGCTGATGACTGAGATAGGAGGTGGCTTCCAACAGACGATTGAATTCTTGCTCCACCATTTCATCTTTCTCTTTTGGAACCTAGGAGTCAAAGAAGAAAGTTTGTGATAACCTATTCACAAGTAAGGAGAGAAAATACAGGTCACAAAAGCTCTCAGCCTGTCTCAGACAGGACACTGGAGTAGTAGAGAACATTTTAACAGAAACCACAGCAATAACATATTACTTTCTCTAGTGCAGTCATAATTCACACTACATACAGCCAGAACGGGCAGGGAAAAACAGTAGCAACAACAACAAAAGTGCAGAAACAGCCAACAAATGCAGCAGCTTGTGCAGAACGGGGCCCACAGTTGAATACATATCTCCGTGGCGGTTTCAGATATGGTGGTAACATGGTGCAGACCCTTCCACCCACAAGTGTTAGAGGAGCTATGCCTGATATGGTGAAGACTTCAACACATACAGAGCTTCAGATGGCAGATGCAGCCCTCCAGGTCCCTGAGTGGAGGGAATGCCTGGGGCCTCTCTCTGATGCAAGGAAAGATATCCCTGTCCTGCAGAAGATGTGCCATTTTGGTGAAGCTACGCTGTCAAGCAGAAAGATTAACCAGAGGAAGAAAGCAGGCTGCACAGTATTCAGAGAAAAAGAAATATAAGTAAACAGGATCTTCTCTGTTACTACTTGAAAAGCCTGTGACCCCAACTACATGAAAGACCCTGACAGTGTTGTGCTCATTGTTGAAGTAAGCATAAACTCTGAAGATGAAGGATGGAAACCGGTGACTTTTGGCACCAAATGGAAGACATCTCTGCTACCTAAGAGCTTACAAGTACAAAATAGGTTCACCACAACCAACGCTGAGCAGCCAGATGTGCCTACAAACAATGAAACTAGTCCACCCAACTCTAAGCCACATCGGGCCATTAGGTATAAACAGCGAGTCATCACAATGTGAGACAGAGGCACCCAGTAGTTAATCCTGGGAACCATTTCCAGGCACACAAAGAACAAGAAAGATACCAGGAGTAGTCAAACAAGGATCCATCAAGGGGAGGTCATGCCTGACCAACTTGATAAACTTCTACAATGAAATGACTAGCCCGACAGATGAAAGGGAGCAGATGTTAGTCTCCACCTGCACTTCAGGTCTCCCATAATATCCTCATAGACAAGCTGTTGATCTATAGGTTGGACAGGCAGACACGGATGTGAGTTAAAAACTGGCTGAATGGCTAGGCCTAGAGTGTTGTGATCAGTGGCTCAAAGTCTAGCTGTAGGCCAGTAACTAGCAGGTCCAATTATGTTCAATTGTCATTAATGACAGGGCAGAGAATACATACCTTCCAGCAAGTTTGCAGATGATACAAAACTGAGAAGAGTGGCTGATACACTGTAGAGTCATGCTGCCATCCAGAAGGTCCTTGAAAGGCTGGAAAAATGGGCTAATAGAAACCTCACAAAGTTCAGAAGTACAAAGTCCTGCACTTCAGGATGAACAACCCCAGGTACAAGGACAGGCCTGGGGCTGCTGAGCAGGAAAGCAGCTTGGCAGAAAAGAATATAGAGGTTCCTGGTGAACACCAATTTGAACATGAGCCAGCAATAGAAAGGCAGCTATCTGTATATAACAACCTGGGATGCACTAGCCAAAGCATTGCTAGCAGGTCAAGGGAAGTTATGCCATATTCAGCACTGCTGAGGCCTCACCTGGAGGTAATGTGTCCTGTTCTGGACCTCCCAGTACAAGAAAGACATGGAGATACTGGACAGAGGCCAGTGAATGGCTACAAAGATGATTAAGGGACTAGAGAATCTATCCTAGGGCTACAAAGATGGTGAAGGGCCTAGAGGGGAAGACTTACGAGGAGTAGCTGAGGTCACTTGGCTTGTTCAGCCTGGAAAAGAGGCAGCTGAGGGGAGACCTCATCACAATCTACAGCTTCCTCATGAGGGGGAGCGGAGGGGCAGGTGCCAATCTATTCTCCCTGGTGACCAGCGATAGAACCTGAGGGAATGAAGTCAAGCTGTGACAGTGTAGTTTCAGTTT
Source organism: Nettapus auritus (assembly GCA_011076525.1). Classification (NCBI taxonomy): domain Eukaryota; kingdom Metazoa; phylum Chordata; class Aves; order Anseriformes; family Anatidae; genus Nettapus; species Nettapus auritus. The sequence goes on along the minus strand of CM021787.1, from coordinate 89,252 downwards.
GGATATCAGGAAAAGGCACTTCACCCAGAAGGTGGTCACGCAACTGAACAGGCTCCCCAGGGACACAGTCACAGCACCAAGCCTGTCAGTTTCAGAAGCATTTGGACTACGATCTCTGACACAATGGTCTGAATTTTTGGGTAGACCTGTGCAGAGCAAGGAGTTGGACTCGATGATCCTTGTGGGTCCCTTCCAACTTGGGACATTCTATGATTCCTATGTGGAAAGGCAGGAAAGGCTGAGAGACCTGGATCTGTTCAGCCTAGCGAAGAAAAGGCCTGGGGAGATTTTATCGATGTCTATAAATACCAGAAAGGAAGGTGCAAGGAGGACAGAGCCAAGCTCTTTTCAGTAGTGACCAGTGCCAGGACAAGAGGCAGTAGGTACAAACCGGAGCACAAGAGTTTGTCTGAACACTTCCATACTGTGCAGGTGATAGAGCACCATAAAACGTTGCCCAGAGAGGTTGTAGAGCCTCCATCCTTGGAGATATTCAAAAGTTGTCTTGACATGGTTCTGGTCAAGTGGCTCTAAGTGGTCCTGCCTGAGCAGAAGGGTTGGACCAGATGACCTCCAGAGGTTCACTCTAACCTAAACAGTTCTGTGATTCTGTGAAAAGGTTGAGGCCCAGCACAGCAGACAATGGTTTCAGACAACTGCATAAGGAAAAAAAAGTAATTGGACTGGGAGGGAGAAACAAACACGAGTTTGGTTTCCAGAAAATCTCTGAAATCTCAAAGTTAAAAACTCACCTGAAAAAACAGCTTTTAGAAAAACAAATGCAGATATGCTAAAATACTACTACACTGCCTCAAGAGGGCACATGCTTTCATTACTACCTCCCCCTCTTCCTGGAAGCTATCTCATGCTTGATCAGTAGGCGGAAAACAAATACATTTGAGATACTATATTTAATATATAGTGTATTAATATATTAATATAAATATATTTCATATATTTATGAAAATAGTATCAGACTTACAGCTTGTCCATTTGCTTCATAAAGTGGGCATTTTTGTTTGATCTTAGCCAATTCCATATTCACTTGTTTGCTGACTACAGCCATGGGATTTCCTCCTGGAAAACATTTTGTACAGTTAGAGTATTTCTGAAAAGTCTGTCTTCAATTAAATAATAAAAAAAATCACATTATAAGCTATTTTAAAATGAAAACACAAAACACATGCCCACCAACACTTAAGGGACAATTGTAAAAATGTTGATTATAAAAGTGAGTGGCAGCAACCTTAGCAAGATCAAGAGTTTATAGCTATAAGCATGTTTTCAAAATTCCACAGAGTGTTTGAAGAACAAAGTAAAGTTTCTGCAATTGCACAGTAAATTCAGGAGCTTTATAAGTCTGCTGACATGTAACATTAAGAATTCAGTCCCTAAAAACATACTGGAGCATCAGCAAGCAACACCAGTAAATACAATATATGAAGATGAACCATGCACATCAACTCTACCCGGAAGATGTGTAAATAAAAATATTAGAAAATCTAAGAGATTCCATGTAGAAATACAAGGAAGGCAGAAGTCACTAAGCATCAGTCTGTAAATATGGCAGAGGATAGGGAAAGCACTAACACAAATAGGAAATGGTATGCAGGGGAGAGGAAGTGACATGGATTTATATTACAAAGCAAACCTTTGGGAAAAGCTTTGCAAATTTATCTTTGCAATGTTCTGATTCTGCAAACCGACCAATCTGGAACGTTAGTTCAGCCCACAGGGAATTTAAGTCACACTAATACCTTCTTGTCATTAGAGATGCAACCAGACAAGCAAAACAATGTTTTGAAGTAGGTTCGATAAGTTGAAGTGTTTCAAATTCAATGACCTAGAAGGTACTTGATGAACTAAAAAACTAGTTTTTCCACAGTTTACTTACTAAAGAAAATTAACAAAAACAGAACATATCCCTCAACTTCAGTCTTTCGCCTTCCTGAATTTTAAGTTTTTCAGTCATCCCTCCTTTCCAGATTCAGAAACATGAAGGATGCCCTTCAAACTATCTGCTATCTCCTTCAGTACAGCAAGACTTGATTCAAGTTCAGGACTAAGGATAGAGCCTTTTGGGAAGGAAACACTCATGATGAATTAAATATAAAAATATTAGTCTTTCACTAGGAAACCTTAAATCTGTTTTACCATGAGCGTGCAAATTAAATACTCTGGAAACCATTTCTGTATGCAGTTTAACACAGACTTAACTACAAGACAGGTTACCTAGTGATTCAGTCCTTGGACCTCAGCTCAGAGGCCAATGGCAGCTGAGTACAGAAGCTTTAGAAAGATTTGCCCATTAAGTGCAGTGTACCCAATGGAGATACCATCTCCTAGGAACTAGGCAAAGGAACAGACACACAAGAGGACAGCAAGCCAAGGAAAGAGGAAAGAATTCCACTAAGCACAAGCAAACCAAATAAAATGCTTTTACAACAGCATAATGGTGTAACAAGCACCTGGCACAACTTCGGTGACCAATCAAACCTAGGGCACCAAATAAAAATCCCAGCTTCTGGCATGAGTTCACATTTATTATGAAAAATCTCTGATGGAATATGCTAACTGCCAAAGAGGTCAAACAAGAACATCTAGTTCTGGTGTTAAGAAACAATTATTTTGGCTAGTAATTGAAACAGCGTAAGACTTCAGATTTGTAGCATCTTGACCTGCAGATTTCCTCAGCATCCCCCTGATTATTTTGAAAAACTCACCAAGTCCTGTTACCACCATTGCTCCTAGATCAGCTACATAGTTCCCTTTGCGAAACGTAGCAACTCTTCCTCCTACTCGGTCCTTTTAAAAAGCACAATGTATTAAAACCCTGGTAACACATTCAGCAAATTCATCTTAAGTCATCACAAGCTTCTACAGAACATGTACTAAACATTCTCACAGCCAAAGGTTCAATAAACAGAAGAGATTATTTTTTTAAAAGAAGCTCTGCAAATGAATACTTGACCTCAATTCATTTGCCTGAGTTAATGGATAAAATGCTGAAGTTGCATTACAAATGCAACGTAGACTTTAAGAGAAGTCTACGCTGACTTGCACAGCTAGACTTACTGTGATTCTAAGAAAAATCCTTCATTGTCAATGGATAGATTAAGTTATGTACTACAGTTCCTCCCTCCTCTTCCTACCACAAACCCCATTAGCTACCCTAGAAATGATTTAAGTGTGCCCAACAACTAAATTTAAGGGTTAGGAAAACCATCTGACAATTTTTCGTATTTATTTTCTGCCAAAGAGCCAGCTATAAATCAAGACAATAATGATAAAATCAACAGACCATTTTAGAAACGGGGATAAAAAGGGTTTTATTCTTGGCACATTGACTAAAGAATGACACTTCTGTTCCTATCGGAGTAGACTCAGAAAGAAAAAGCAAAAGGCCTTCTTCTCCTATGCTTAGTCCAGCTTGTAGGATGTTATCTGACAAAAATCAATTAACTAGGAACAAATATCCCATACAGCTACTAATTCATATGATACTGTAAATTCTGATTTTTTGTAATAAAATCAAAAATTCAGAAGCATTTAAATATTACCGGTAGTCTGAAAGTTACAGAAAATTAGTGGATGCAAGGAAGTTACCCCCAAATCACTGAAATGTGATTTGGCACCTGGCATTCAGGTGTGCAAGAGAGACCAAAACAATTAGATTGTCTTGTTCTCCTTTGCTCCAGTGGTATGCAACCTGGGAAGCATATAGCCTGCAGCTATTGCTACCTATGAATAAAAGCAGTAGCTAGCAAAACAAAGAAAAGTCTGACACATTACTCCAATAGAAACAACCTCACACAGTCTGTGCTAGAAGCGTCCCAAGCAAACGTATTAACAAAATGAAGTCAGGAAGTAAACTAAGATAAATTCCAAAGTAATTAGTCTGTGGTTTCAATTATTTAAAATTAGCATTAAACTGTTTCTAGTTGATTATATATAAAAAAAATAAGTCAACAAGATTCTACTTAGAGCTAGTTATAAAGGGTACGTTATTACTGAAAGAAAATCAGCCAGTTTATACGTCGGGCAATCTAGCTCTATATAATTTCACAACTTACATTAAGCATGCAGTAATAAACAAGAATGAATGAATGATTAATTGAACAGTGCAATAAACAATCCCACGTAACTATAATGCAATTCCAAAAAAAAGATTGAATTTTATGAGCAAGTTCTTGAAATACAGATTTGTATTCTACTTTCCAATGAAAACAACAGTTCTTAATCACCAAAGGAAGAAGATTCCAGATATTATTGGCGGTAAGCATATGGCACTAGCACCTGACCATACAGTTCTCTCCTGACAAAGCATTAGTCAACTCCTAATGAGAACATATACACTTGTTCTCTAGTGAGACAAGTTTTGTACTCCCATACTTTCCACCTGCCTGCAAGAAATGAGATTACCCATCCTTGGCCATGCTGCTGGAATACTTAGTCTTATGGTAGCGCCAAATGCAATTGCTGCTTACATTTCATTATAAAAGTAAAATAGCACAGATATTTATACCCTGGCTTCCAGAACTGTAACATCCATCCCAAAACTCTGCAACTGGCGAGCTGCTGCCAACCCTGAGACTCCAGAACCAATAATGATCACCTTTCCAGTCTTCTTGGCTAAAGAAAGGAAAAAAATAAGTCATAGGTTATATATGTACATCACTACAGTGTAAGCAGTCAAGTTCAAGTTGTGTCTAAGAGACATCGGGAATGAAAAGCAGCTTTCTTCTCATTGGCAATTCAGGCAGTAAAAGCTTTTCAACAAACTGATTAGCCGCAGAAATAAACTCGAGGTAAATATGTAAGTAATATGGTAACAGTAAAATACTTCAAAAATGTTCTTGTACCTGTTTCATTAGACAAGTACAAGAGAAATTGGTCAGTAGCACATCTATGATGAAAAAGAAAACAGAAGGAAAAAAAAACATTTTGAAGAATCTGATTCTTATTAATTTCTGTGGTACAAAGTATCACAGCTTTATTTCTCCTGACCCAGAAAAACAAAACCTGGAAAGCTTTGGAGCTGGATCGAGATGTTCACCAGCATCTCTTATCCTACAGGAACACTTGAGCACAGTAAGTCTTGTGAATTTTCTGCTTATTTCAAGTTACTTATAATTGAATGAATAAAACTTCATATAACTGTTAGTCTAGTTAATGTTAGACATTAGCTACTGTTAACATCTAAATTCCTTTTAATGCAGGTTAAGTTTACTTCATGGTCTTTCTCCAGTCATTTATTTTGCACCTGTCAACTGCCCTTCAACTTTCTTTAAACTTTATATGCAGAAAGTGCTTTATAAAGAAGTAGAAATTGAAAAAAAATATATATCTACTTAAATCATTCAATATACAAACACATTAGAGAGAAAGACTCCTAGAAAAGTCTCCAGAGAAATGACAACCACAAGCAGCTATAAAAGCTGGTCTTTCAAGTCCTCACCTAAAAAAAATAATTAAAAAAATTGAATTTTATAAATGTGGCTAATTTATTAGAATAGGATAAGATAACTCATTAGACAGTTAAACAGCCACAGAATTACCTACAGAAGGTTTGCTAAGATTTTTCCCTCTTAAAAGTGCTCAACTTAACAACACATGGCTTCTCCATGCCACAATGAAAACCATGAACATCACAGAAACACAGAATGTTAGGGACTGGAAGGGACCCTGAAATATCATCTAGTCCAATCCCCCTGCCGGAGAAGGAACACCTAGATCAAGTCACACAGGAACATGTCCAAGCAGATTTTGAATGTCTCCAGAGAAGGAGACTCCACAACCCCCCTGGGCAGCCTGTTCCAGTGAAGATCTAGCCAGATGTCTTGTAAGCTTAATTACTGTCACAGCACCACAACCCTAAAAATAGACTAAAAGGTGCTCCAAAATTTGTCCTATCAGATCACAGAATAATACAAGCAAAACTCCATCTAGCCACAGCTTTCAAGTTCCTTACTTGGAAGGGGCTTCACTCTTTTGTAGATACCGAAGTTGATTAGTCCATGCCGCTCCAGATAGCTGTGTACTCTGTGAACTAGCACCGTATCACCTAAAAAATTGTAACATTTTAAAATTACTCTGCATGTTCAGCAGCACATAACTATTAAAAACATTCACAACCACGTATGTCACAGCAGCAATCCAGCAAAATCACATTGAATGCATCTATTTCTGTACCCCCAGTTGCTCTACTGAAGAATCAATATTCCTGACAGAAGACAGAGGTAAAAATTTCTTTTAGAAACCACAAATTGTTTTCTATGCTATACTATAGTTTTGAATATTGTCTGGAAAACAGGCAGCACTGAATTCTTTTTAGTAACGCTGATAATTCACTATTTTGCAATATTTGACAGCGTATGTGCTTTCATTTCAGCATTACTTTCTTTGATTACCTTTTTTTTTTTTTAATAGCTCCCCTCCATTCTTTTCCAGGAAATCAAAATCTTTTTTGAGAATGGTGGGAGATCCTATATTTGCAAGCTGTAACTCCTTGCTCTTGTATTGTCTTTTCTTGTGGTCACACTGTTCAAGACTGATGCAACTTCTGAATGTCATCCAGAAAGCTTACAAACAAGAAACTCACAACATCAAACCACCATTAAGTTGTAACAAAATTTAAAAGCTGTATGTGAATTTACTTGCAAGAAGCTTCTGTAACAACCTCTCTCTTACCAGCTTTTGTGAATTCTGCTATGGATATTTTTCTTTACTAAAGGAATAAACTTTGAAACATTAGCATAATGCAGTATTTCATTTTTGTAGCCAAACGCTCATCAAGCGTTCCTTCCATATAAAGAAAAGGACCTATCTGAAGTCCTCTCTTGACTTTGAGCTGCTTTTTCCTAAATGTGAAAAATCAAAAATATATATAACGTATAGTTTTGTCAGTGAAAAACTTGACTTACTATTATAAGGTGCTTCTAGTTGTTGGATAGTTGCCTCAAATGTCAACTGAATCTTCGGGTTATCCAACCAGAGCTGAAGCTGTTAAACAAATAGTAAGACATTATTAAGCAGCAAAGTGTTTTCCACGTACACATTTGTAACCAAACACTGACAAGAGATGAAATGCTGTAACAAGTCAAACCTTCTGTAGTGCTATCCAACATGGCACCAATTACAAGGAACCTTGCCTTCCAGTGCTCTTTAAAGTACAATACAATTCATTTTACTTACCTACATTATTTTAAACAGGTGTAAATACGTCAAGTTAGTAAACTCCTAATCACACGTAAAAAAAAAACATATACCAAAAGAAAAAAAGCTCCGAGATACAAGAGTCAGAATGCTTCATAGAGCCTTCTTCAAGGGACATTGACAGGCTTAAGACACAGGCCTGTGCAAACCTCAAAATTCAACAAGGCCAAGTGCCACATCCTGGATCTGAGTAAGGGCAATCTTAACCACAAACAGGTTGTGGTAGAGAATAGGCTGGGCAGAAAATAGACTAAGAGCAGTCCAGATGAAAAGGACCTGGGGGTGTTGGTGGACAAAGAAGCTCAACATGAGCCAGACGTGTGCTTGCAGCCCAGAAAGCCAACAATATCCTGGGCTGCAACAAAAGAAGCGTGACCAGCAGGGCGAGGGAGGGGATTCTTCCCCTCTGCTCTCACGAGACCCCACCTGGAGTACTGCATTCAGCTCTGGGGCTCCCAGCACAAGAAGGACATGGAGCTATCAGAATGAATCCACAGGAGGACCACATAGATGATCAGAGGGCTGGAGCACCTCTCATGTGAAGACAGGCTGAGGGAGTTGGGGTTGTTCAATCTGGAGAAGAGAAAGCTCTGGGGAGACATTATAGCAGTCTTCCAGTACCTAAAGGGGGCTGCAGGAAAATGGAGGAGGGACTCTCTGTCAGGGAGTGCAGTGATAGGACAAAGTATAATGGCTTCAAACAAAAACAGGGTAAGTTTAGATTAGATATCAAGAAGAAATTCTTCACTATGAGGGTGGTGAGGCACTGGAATGGGCTGTCCAGAGAAGCTGTGGATGCTCGCATCCCTGGAAGTGTTCAAGGCCAGGCTGGATAGGGCTTTGATCAACCTGGTCCAGTGAAACATGTCCACGCCCAATGATCTTTGAGGTCCCTTCCATCCAAAACTGTTCTATGATTCTGCGATTCTTTCCACTTGCATGGCCAGTATTTTGTGTGATATTTTAATTGGGCTGGCAACATTAGCCAGCATCTGACTTTGCAGCATCGAATTTCACATTTTTGTAAAAGCTACAGAAGTAACTGCCATCTAATTAAGTCTATTTATCTCAGACCTTTAATCATCCAATCCATCTTCACCAAAATAAGAAAAATACCATGGAATACACTGACCATGTACATACAGGGAATGGAAGAGAACAGTTCAGTTGGAAGGGACCTAATGACGATCGTTGAGCCCAACTGCTAGACTGCTTCAGGGCTAACCAAAAGTTTAAACATACTCTTAAGGACACTACTGAAATTTAGATGACAGTTAAAATAAAGCAGAAATAGAATTAGAGCTGCCAGTGTAAAATAAATGTCATTTCATGCTAGAAAGAGTCATAAAATTAGTCACAGTTGTTTTCCCTAAGAACTACTCCATGACACTGAAAGCATATTTAGCTGTTCAGCATGTAACTCTAGGTCATACATAGCATGTATCCACACCATTTTACATTCCAAAATTACTTCTTTGGGTATTTCTCTACAATTACACTAGTGAACTTCTCAGCTTCTCACAGATAACACAAAATGGAGATTATACAAGCATAATGAAGAGGAAAGTTTCCATATAATTTGGGAGGCCAACTGTGGCAAATTTCACCTTCAGCATATAACTTCTACTTATTCCCAAGTAATTTAATGATGTTCTTTTTGATCGTGGATCTATTTCGTAGTACTACATAACAAAATTCTAAGATTTCATTATCAGCCGGAAGAGTTCAAAGACCATAATCTATATTTATAGATATAAATCTCTATGTATATATACAATTACTTTCCCTTATCCATGTAAATTTACTTTTATTTAAAGTTGATTTCAACTGCTACATTATCATCCAGTTACACATAAGAGACTTTAGCATTTTTTTGCAGCTGCTCCTAATGTTACGACCTAAAATAATGTGGTATGTGAGACAAATGACCATCTCTTTTAAGAGTTCTAATTTTTAAAACAAAACCTTTATAAATACACTGGCCAGTGCAGGCCTTAAAAGATTTCTAAAGGCATGATATGTTTCAACCAACAGTAATTTAGCATGTGATTTCACAGCATGGGGGGAGGCTAGGGGATATAGAAGATCACATGAGCTTGATCTCCTTTGCCCACTTTCTCATAGAATCCTTTAAAGAACTCAGGTGGATTATAGAAGTTTGACCTTCATTAATAAAGCTTACCAGTAGCATTCCAAACTATGCTTTCACTAACCAGGTCATGAACTCAATTCTGTATTTGTTACCATTGGAAATATCAGACTCACTAGTCTAACTCCTTGGAACTGAGTATTAATGCCCTTGGCAGTATTTTCAAATTCCTTGGTACTGTGCCAGCTATAAGCAAGAGGATGCACGCTGCAGTTCATAGCTCTTCTAGAGCTCTGCTGGGCACTGGGTTTATACTACCACTCACTTGATCTGCTATTCTACGACCTCCGCTAGCCTGACTGGAGAAGATCCACTGAAGTCCAATCAAGAAAGGGATTCCTGCCTAGGAACTTCTCTAAGCTCCTCCATAGCAATTAAGGCCAGAAGATCAATGACAGATTTTTGCTAATGCAGTCCTGCAAATGCTCCTTCCAAGCATTCCTTTAAATCATAGTAATTTCTTAGTGTCAGTAGAAGGCTTCTGTTTCCGATGTGTTTGTAAAGGGATTTATCATTGTACACATTGTGCAAACTGTTATTCAGATTTTTGGCTTCCCTTGGTCTGTTTTAATGACTCTGCTTCTTAAGTGGTCTTCACAAACATGTCTCATGACTTCCCTCCCAAAAGTTACAACTTCGGTTAATTAGAGAGAACTTTCACTGGAAAGTTAGAAGTCACACACTGTGCATGAAGATGTCCACAATGCCTACATTTCAACTGAGTAATTGTTCAAGCATTGGATGCTACTGTCGTTAATAGACTGTGATGCCCCTTGACGATCTCAAATCTGTTAAAAAAAAAAAAAAAAAAGGATGGGAAGGCAGACAAAAATTCTATTGTATTATGGTCAAGAAAGGCTGCTTTCCCAAAGATTTTCAGCATGAGGCTTTATTAAATGGTTTGTAAGTTGTTTTCTCTCTTAAATATGGTACCAATAAAAAAAAAAGATTTTTTTTTTTTTTTGCTTTCCTACTATTGAGTTTTCTAACATGTTTTTTTCTAAAACACTTTAAGTACCGGGGAAAGTGCTGAATCTTGTTTACGTACCGAGGAACCTAAAAACACTGTCACTATTTAAAAGAATCACCAAAGACAGTACTACTGTTTAAGTTTTATTAAGGTTTAAACTTCAGACATGCTTGAATAAACTCTCCAACTAATTACGTTAACATTGCATCTTCCTTCTGTGTTTTTAAGTAGGATGGAAGCTTTATACCAGAGATTCTACAAACATTCAGAGGCAGACTTTCATTTGTTCAATAGAGACAACTCTTATAAAATCCAAGTTGAAAAGTAACTATTCTGTTCTGAGAATAAGCAACACAGCTGACTTGATGTCTGAGTACAGCAACAGAATTCTAAGTAAAAAAAAATCTAAGTAAAAAAATAAATAAAAGCTGACTTTTTTTTTTGCCTTATTCTAAGCAATAATATAAGTATCCTACTGAAATTTTAAGCTGAGACCAAAAATGGAGCATTCATACCAGTTTTCTATTTGTTTGCTTTTTAAAAGCTGTATGAGCTCAATCACAGTTTTGATGTCATTATGACCACGTTTTGGATATTGCAAATACACTATAGATTATATATGTGTTTCAGAGCACTGTCTTAATTGAGAACTGGGTAATGCCTTCTTCAGCAACTTAGAGCATGACAGGATGCCAGAAATGAACCACCACCACCAGAAATGTAAACATTTACTAATTATTAGACATGGTAACTGCCAAAAACTCTTTGCAAGGTACTCTGCTACACAAATGCCCTATACCTTTATCATCAATACTTTTACAATACACTTACGGTGCGGTTCCTGATGTACAGAAACACCTTCTGTGTCTGCTGTGGCCCACTGATTATATCAGGGAAGCAGGCAGCTTCTTGAGATGTCATACGGTCATGTGGAAGTCTACTCTGGAAAGCTGCACCCTCCACACCTACAATAAAAAGACAAGTTGTCTACAAGCACTGCAAAGAAACGGCTACATTAGTATTTTTTACCCTATCTTTCCTAGCTAATGTATCTATAATAGCCATGAGGTGACACGGTGGCTGATTTCACGACATGCTTCCATTTAGTCCTTTTATTTGTTTCTGTAGGACATGCTGCTTCCCACATCAACGGTTTTTTGAATTACAGGTATCATCTAGGGTTAATGAAAAAGCTATACTATGGCAAAACAACCTGAAAAATAAAAGGGGACAGCAGAACGCAAAGACAGCAAAATATCAATAAATCACATCTGTTTTAGATGCTGTCCTTCATTTGTGTAGTTTCTAGTTTCTGTCAGAGTATGAAAAACATTTTGGAGCCCATTCAAAACAAAGATACAAGCACAACAGCCCTTCTCACCTGCTTTCCAAGGTTTTCATTTGCACTGATTTTCTCCTCAAGCTAGAGGAATCCATCTTAGGTTCTTCTTTTGCATTTTTATACATATGCACAACAAGCACTGCAAAGAAATATAATCCTACTTGAGCTATTCCTAGAACTCCTCGCCTCCTCAAGTACTACCTACAAACAACAACAGATTTCTACCTTTTCATGTTAAAGGCTCCATGTATAAGATAATGTTAAACAGAGCAGACATTTCATGTGAAAAGACTTCGTTCATAAAGGCACCTGTACGCCTCATAATTCAAACAAAAACACTGGCTGTGAACTAATAATATAGTTATGGTACCTTACATGCTCCAATCTCATTAGAATGTTATATAAAGCAACAAACCAAGGCATAAAGCACTACAGTTGCATAGAGTGCTACAGCACAAATGGAGCACAGAGAGTGAATCTTGCAGGCACAGCGAGCAAAACAAAATACTGAGATGTCAAATACAGCAAGAACTATGTAAGTCTCAGATGTCCAAGGAAGTGACTTAAGATCAAGACAGAGAGAAGAGAGGTCTTGAAAGATAAGCCAATACATCCCGACGGGGAAAAGAACACAAGAAACGCAGCAAGGTTAAGATCATTTGCTGAAATTGGAATTGTTGAAAATTGCAGTAAGTATCACAGAATATAAGCTCACAGTGTGTATTCCACTAACCAAGAGACCTGTTTTAAAGTCTGAAGTGCAGAGATGCCCATGCCACTGTACTGAGGAAATGCAGCAATTCTCTTCCTTTGGTTCTGGTGCAACCATACACACCATTAGCATTTTTACTTTCCAAAGGTGAGGAAAAGTAAGCAAAAAAAATGCTCATGAAGGTAACAAAATTTACTCACAAGCAAAGATTAGAAGAACTAGCTGTGTGATGGCCCAAGGTAAAGAAAACTGTCTATAATTATTTAAAGGAATTTGACAAGAGGAAATTAAAAACATAGGCTATAAAGCCCTGCAAGAAAGTAAATTGAAATTAATAATAGGAAATGATGACACAGCTGTAATGCTTCTGAACAGTATCATTCAGCTATGGAAGACAACTGCATAGCAGTGCTAGCTTCAGCTTCTCCAGTAACAATCCTCATCCCTTGCTGTCCTTCAGTCTAACATTGTACCAAATGCGCAAACACCTACATATGAATGTACATGCTGAACCATTATCTCTATAACATTACATGTAAAGCAAACCAAAGTTCACTATTCTCGGATACTTTTTTAAAGTAACAGATGTTAAGGCATCATGAATTGATCATGAACTGTTAGCAAAAAGCTCAGCAGCATGCTTTTTAGAGAATTGCCAATTAAAGGAAGATTGAAAATGCCTAACTACCTGACTCACTCTACAAGCTTATGCTAAAATGAATGGGCATTCTCAAGATACTTTTAAAAAGTACTGACTGCCATGCAGTGACCAATTAGCAGAGAACTCTGGTTCTTTTGCCATTTTTGTTTGTTTTCAATTCACACCTTTTATGACTACACCCAAACTGGAAAACTAAAATCTTAGTAACAGCTCAAGATGAGTGCTGGTATTTAGAGTTTAGACAAAAACAAACAAACAAACAAAAAAACGGATTTAACATCAGAATTTAGGAAAAGCCTATGTATTATTAGCAAAGAGACCACTTTATTTGATCCAACCAGCACCAGAGGATGTTAAAAACTAAGTGTCCTTTAATTTACTTTTGCAACTACACATATCAAAGTTAAATGACTTTCACGCAGATAAAATCGTCCCCCTGCCCTGCCCCCCACCTTATTATTTTGCATTTCACAAAAGCAACATTTTAAAAGGAGTACACATTCAGAATTGCATATGCTTTCCTCGGGGCAGGCAACTTATTAAAGAGCATAGGAATGACTGCCTAGACTCAATTATCAACTCTTCTGCACACATTCACACACACACTTGCCACTTCCTGACATTCAGTATCAGCAACCAGTGTACTGAAATTCTGATAGTCTTTTTTCCCCACAGAAGAAAACCTGAGGGCTACCGCTCATTTAAAGACTTACTGAAACATCTACAGATGAAAAACACTCGAAAGGAAAGTTATTTGGCTAAGGAATCAGTCAATTGCTAAAGCAAACACTCGGAGTATGTATGTAATGTGTATTATGCAGAATTTCCAAGCAGTGAATGCTTGCCTAAAAATGAAATAGGCAACGCATCCTCAAGTCCACAACCTGTAATATTCAGAAATTCTGAGTGAGTCATTCTGTATGAATGCTAAGAACCAAAACATAGATTCCTTTACATAAACAGCAAGGATGCACACACACATTAATTTTCTCAATTTGCATTTGCTTCAAAATGAGCATCTTGAAGGTACAGAAAAGGTTCTGGAGCCTTCAACTCCTCTGCTTAAAACCCTAATCCTCATTCCTCATGTGAGAGTGAAAGTGGCAGATTTGGAGGATGATTTTCAGCAGCAATCTAAGTACTTAGGAGTAAGGATATAAATTATGTGAATTAAACAGCAAGTGCATACTGCTGACATCAGTAGTTAGATCAAATGTTGAACACAGTTCGCCACAAAGTCCACTGAAAAGCAGACTACTGACCTCCCCAACAGATAGATCTCCTGGGCTAACCACTGGGATACATATCAAACTCAATCCCTTTAAAAAAAAAAAAAAAAGAGAGGGAAAGTAAGGTACTGCTCACTATGTTTCTTCAGCAAATTCAAAAAAAAAAAAGGACTACTATGCTGAAGCCCATGTCTTTTCTACGATATTCTGTTAAAAACTGTCAAGATAAGAATGATCTTTTTGCATGTCTGGACTCCTCTGAACATGGAGAGGAAAGGAGGGATGAGAGATCGGCCTGAGACTTTTCAACATAGGTCAGTGCCCTTTTCTGTAGTCACTACAGACCTCAACTGTTTTTTGAAAAATACACTTTTTTTTTTTGAACAGGTGAGTAAACAACTCCTGCATCTCTTGCTACGTTTTGGACACCCACACCCATGCGCACTTGCAAGCATCACTCCCTAGCTTGGCGGCTCTTGCTCCTAAGTGGCAAGCATCAAACGCCACCCTCACCTGATGCTTGGCCGTCTCCATACCCTCCAGAATTGTCGTCTTGAAGTCCTCCTGCTTGCCCTGTGGAAGGAAAGAGGAGAACTCAGGGACCTTACTCCATAAGTTAAACCATACTGGACATAAAGGCCCGGCAGTTGGCGTTTTAGGTATTAAATTTCACCAACTAACTAAACCCATTTTCTGAGAATCCCATCTTCATGAACCTAGGTCCAGGGCACCGAACTCTGTGGTCTTCTAAGGTGTTATCCGTGTTACTGGATCCTTCACATCAGACTTGTATGGGAAATAAAAAAGTACACAATATGTAGCATTCCTAGGGGCCAAATACTTAGGATCAACTTCATTAATGGCAAGGATTTGAATAACAAGATTACACTTCTTACTGCCAAGACTGGGTAGATGGATACCATCAGAACCATAAGAATTTGATAATCTTTCCCTTTAGACTCCTGCATCTCCCCATATGCAAGGGGGTAGTTTGAACCGTTCTGAAAAGCCTCTTACTTTCAAGACAGCCTCTTCCTTTCTTGCTACAAAACCTCTCCTTGAAGGTTGATGAAGGGACTTTATATGAAAGGTTCAGAACCTTGGCTTCAGAGCCCTCGATACACCAGCAATACTCTAACAAACACAACCTCTGAAGTCAGGTATATGTCAATACTGCTGATCCACAGAGCACTAATGTAATCAATACCCATCACTGAAAGACATCAGCCTTTCAATGTATCCAGAGCTGGAAACACAAGGAAAGGCGAAGCACTCATCTGAAAGATTTGAACAGGTCTCTAAATTACCTTAGCCTGACTCTAAGTCCTAAACAGCAGCCTTGATCGGACTCCAACACAACTTAGAACAGAGAATTTCTAAAACAGAGATGAATACATCTGTGATGTCTACAGAAACAAAGCTAATATACATAGCCTTCTTCATGCTGCTAATCTTCACAGAAGCAGCTAGCTCCCAGTTTAGCTCATAAGTGACCTACAACCAAATAAATATTGGTCTAAAATCATCACCTCCAGAGAACAGAAAGCCATGGAACACTACCAAGACCACTGAGCACTGTTCACCCATCTACACCTGTATTAAGGCTGCTTCAAACCAAGTGCTTTAACAATCAGAAAGCGGGGTGCTTTCTGAAGTCAAGGCAGCAAACAGTCACTTCCTAGACCACAACCACTCAAAGTGCCATCTTCAAACTTAAAGGCAAGGTCTAACCTGAGGCAGAATACACAATCGTTATGATTACTCTACAGCTAGGGACTTGGTGAACAATTTTGCCAAATACAATTCAAAGCTCTCAGGGGATACCCTAACAATATAAAAATGGTTTAATTTCATCTAAGCTAATGAACCAAATGTTCTCATACTTAGATAACGTAGATGCACATCAAGCATGCTGTAACATTATACATCTACAAAAAAAAACCTAAAATAATAAACAAGGTTTCGAACAGTTTTAGTATAATTCTGTAAAGATCCCCACAGACTTACTGAGTACGCTGAGTGCCTGCAATTGCTGAGGGCACTACAATTTCACGAACCAGGCTTCTAAAATCTTAATGAGCTTTAAAAGGATTGTCTACCATATTGCTTAATATGGCTCTGATACAAGGAGGCCATTTTCACTCAGTTACAGTAGAAGAACAAAAGCAATTTATTAGCAACAGCCTACCAGCGGGAAAGTTCAGACTCACAAAAGAGATTGTGACAAATATTTGCATTCTGACAGGCTTCAGAAGTCTCAAACTGGGATTCTCTAGAACAATGCATCTGCAACACCAAGATAAAATTCCTAACTTCACTTACATCTTAAGTACTTTAGTTTGCAGGGAACTTATTCCAGCATTACAGGACCTGCTTCCATTCTTGGAAGAGAATAAAATAAAGCAAACATCAATATTTACACTCCAGCATAAGCCACTACATTACACTAAAAGTTACGCTTTCATCTTCCATAAGTTAAGGAATTGCAAAGATGCAGACATCAGCCTGTGGCATTTGTTATCAAATACAGCGAGTAGAGGGGACGAAATTGCTCTTAGTATCACTACAAAAAGAAGTCAGTATTGTCTTGTGTTAACACAGAAAATTGTTCAGCTGTTAGTAAGTCAAAAAAGTATTACTAATTACTGCTTGCTTTGATACAATTCTAAACACTATCCAGTGTGAGTAGGGAAACATGTAAGGCACTAGCACTCAGATTTTCCCTCCTTCAGAGTAAGGAAGGCATATTCGACCTGCAAAGGAACAAAACAGCAAGCAAACCGCTAACCCATTTAACACCAAACTATTGCAGTTTAACGTGACTTGCAGGAACAGAATCTGCTGAAAGAGTCAAGGCAACAGAATAATGGACCATGAACTGAATGGTAACCTGGAATAAGGTCAGGAAAAGAGTGTATTTCATTTTGGTCCACTTCATACAATCATCTACTGCGTTAAAATAAAGAATAGCAGCAAAGGATGGCTAAAACAAAGTAATAAATCTTAACAGGAAAATGGACAATTCAGATGAAAAGGCAGAGACAAAGCACCACCCAGTCTGACTACTCACTTTACAATAATTTGAACCGTATTTGGGTTCACAGTTCTTTGGAAGACAGCAGCTAGAAACAAGATCACTAGGAAGTAAGAATACTAACAAAACTTAAGACAGGAGCTGGTGAAGGAAAACTTCAGGAAGTACAAAAATGAAAATCCAATTTGGTAGAGGCAAACAAAAAAGATCCTTAGAAGAGAAAAACAAAAGCAGCAAACTCCTCCATTTCAAAAGGGATACTGGCAACCAAGAACTCAAATGTCATTCAGCACCAGAATTTTTTTTTAAACTATCAGAGAGTATTTCCCAAATAAAAAAGATATTTTAAGTAAATTAACTCGTATTAATCATGAAGTACTGTTTAATGCATAGCAAATCTTGCAAATCCAGACTACAACAATCTGCATAACCAAAACATCTGTAGTTCACCACAGCTGAACATAATAATGGAACCCAACCCCAGTAAAACCAACATTTCACTACGACCTGAAGTGTGAAGCTTAACTTTGCTTCTAATGTGAACTTCCTATGAGTACAGACTAATGAAATACCAGCTACTGTTAACATTTACATTTTTGTTTGCACTTTGAACACAAAAGGTAACAACCTAAAACACAACAGCTTTACATCCTTACAATGTTACCTGTAGCTTGTCAGGCTTTATACACACAAATGAAATTATTATGGCCTGCACTGAGAATAAAAGAACAGAAACATACAAGCTAAATTTTGTATCTTGCTTAATTTTCAAAATGTAACCCAGCCCTAGCATTAATGTCCTATTTAATATTTCTTATCAAACACTTCTGGTTTTGGTTCTAAAAAGTGACAGAGAAAAAAAGCTCAGTTATAATCATTGTTTCTATGAGAATACACAGCAGACTATACGCCTTTTCTTGCTAATGTTTAAATAACAAGTTTCAACATACTTGAACATCCAACGTAAGATGAGCTGATGCTCTGATGCCTGCATTTTAGAAAATGAAGATAGACAAAAAAAGCACTAACATGCACACCTTCAAAAGCCTTTAACAACACATTAAGACTAGCTAGGGAATGACAACTGAAGATTTGTCTTTTCATACGCTGGTCCTACATCACTCCAACATGCATATATTCATGATTTTTAGCAAGGATATAATGACCTGAAGCTGTATTATTTCTAGCCATCCAGATATAGCCTGATTTAAAATTGATTTTCATCTAGGTGACTAAACATGGTGCTTGCAGAACAAGTGCTTAACGGACTGTGGTATGTACAAAGCAACACGAGTCTATCATTGTCTGTGTTTCCTCCTTCACAAAAAAAGAATGCTGTTCTGCATTGATGCTTTAAACTGAATTAAACAATCGTTCTTCTAAGTACAAAATGGCACATGAGAAGTATACAGAGAGCATTTTAATATTGTATCTCATGAATTAAACCCAAAGTCTAGGCTAAGTTAAATAATAAACTTAAGATACTTGCTTAATTACCTCTATTAAAATTCCATTTTTCATATATATTAGCCACAACTAGGGGCAGTGAGCAATTTTATCATTTCAAGCACATGAGCTATAGTGTTCCTGTATCAAGTCAGTAGCCAACATCCACATCTGAAGAGATATTACAGGGGCAATTTCAACAGATAAAATACAATTGTGATTTTTAATATATTTCTTGAAACGGTTGGTAAGTATCTCCAAAGTGACATCAGTCATGTTGTCTACATGCTCAAACCTACCCGACAAAAAGCAGCTCATTAAGAGCAGAACAGAAGACCAACAATTATTCACATCAGTGACTAACCAGCAAAAGTTCAACTATTAGATTTCAACTACCGTCTAAAACCAATGAACACATACATTATATCGTGAAATCTGTCGGCTAAACTTTGCAAGAGCACGATTTTGTGAACACTATTGTGATAAACCAACAGGAGTCCAAATGGTGGTAGCTGTAAATACAGAGGTAAAGAATGGATAGGGTACTGCCGTAAAATACAGCATTTGCTTCATAAACAGACTAGCCTTTCCCGCGTAAAGCAAAGCTTCGTAACTCTGTCAAAGGTAACGAGGAAGGTACTGAAGTTTAAGCAGTGTCCAACCAGAAATTAAGATTAAGTCCATAATGGAAAGCCACAAAAATCTCTATGGATTAAATCAGCTCTCCTGAACAGCAATCCCCTAATAAATCTCACATCATTTCTCTCAAATAAATTAACATTTGCACTTGAGCAGGTGTGGCAGATAAGTGCCAAAGCAGCTATGCTGGTCAACGAGCTTCTAAAGTCAGTAATATAGTATGAGAGGTTTAGCTTAGTTTAGGATTATATCACTCACATTACCATCTTCATTAGGCTACTCTTCCACATTTTTACCCTCCCCACACGTGGGGACAGAAAACTAAAAAGCATAGAACAATCAAAACCAGACACAGGATTCATCATGCTGCACGTGGCCACACTTATTTCTGGCAACAAAACACATACAGAGTGCTACAAGAGAAGGTCTCTCTTTACTTACCAGATGGCTCTTCTGGCTCACTTTCATTCTCTTCTTCTGCAGGAGCGGGTGGAGGTGGTGGTGGCAGCTTTTTCTCTTTCTCAGCTTTAGCATTTCTTTCTTCTTCAGAATAATACTCATCTTCTGATAGGTTTGCAAGACTTTCATCCATTTCTCTATACTCCACCTGTAGAAAGCACAACGGACTATAAACATAATGAAGATGTTTGCAAGTGCAATAATAAAATGAACACCGTAAGCAATTCTGTTGCATGCAGACTCAAAGAAAAGGCCTGAGTTACCTTGTCCAGAGTCTCATCTCAGGCACCATGTTACACAGGTCTTCAACAGCTTAACAATTTCCACTTTTTCACTCCCACTAAAGAACTTGTTTTCAGCACTTGACTGTCCAACAGGAAAAGTTTTTCTTAAACTCTAGGCTAGTCTATATGCATCCATTAAGTCTGCTTCATGATTTAACTTCTGTAGTTTTCTCCCCTACCTTCACCTCCCTGCCAAACTCAAGGATGAAAAATTGGATGGGTCCCATCTATAATTTGAATCCATCTGTCAAACAAGACTAACAAGAACTGTACATAATTTTTCCTACAGAAGCTATGTTCCCAGAAACACAGCTTACACACACATACTATCTACTGGAAAACCTCCCCTGGTACAGGTCACATTTGCCTCTTGTCCAGAGTGGTCACACTGGTGGCTCAACAGAAAAACCTCCCTCCTGTTTTCAGTTGAAGAACTTTTACTTGCTAAAACAAGCTGTGACTAGCTCCCAAATGCTTTATAGTTCAGCTTCCTATTTAAAAACAACAACAAAAAAAACACAACCAGACTTCATTTGATCTCTCTTATTCTGGTTCTCCAATGCTTTTACTACTGTAATTTACAATGCCTTCTAGCTTTTCTCATAAGTGCCCCCACATAAATCAAATTCTGAAAAATGCCCCTCTACATTTCTCTCCAGCACTCCAGTTTTGCAGTGTCTCTTCAAAACTGTATGTTGGATTTGGCCACCTCTCAACTAAGACTTCAAGACGCAAGAGTCATACTTCAGAGGGGGTTATCAGAGATGACCATAGCACCACTCACACCTGCAAATTTGGTCTATGTGCTTTGCTAGAGATAACTTACAGAACTAAAATGAGTGCCAAGGAGAAGATACAATGCAAAACAAGATCACTGATGATAATTTAGAATGAATTTTGAACTTCCTGAAGTATCTGACTACAGAGCAGATATTAAACATGCAGAGTTCAAACAAAATGCGAATCAAAAAGTGCTACCAAAAAGTTGTCTGCCAGCCTGGAAAACCTCAGTACACAAATATTATGCTTAAGAGCTATCCACACCATACTTCATGGCTCTTCCGTTGATGAAGAGAGTTATAACTGCAGGCACGTGGGATGGACTGTGCCTATCTCACAGTCCACTGTAACCAAACAAGGGGGTCTACTACATGCCTTCCAATCCTATCTTTGCTCTCTGCTCCCATGCCGCCTTCTCATTTAAATCTAAGAGCCAAAATAATTAAATGATAATCCTCTGAAGATACAAGGGAGCAAACAGTAACGGAAACACCTGATCACATACAGTGAAGATTCAAGTAACAGATAAGATAACCCTCACTTGCCTTTTCCTATCAGCTATGTTTGTTCCGTTCTCCAGTAAAAAGAAATAACGTTACTAGTTTCAGAAGAAAGCTTGCTCTAACTAAAATAAACATGGAAATCCCAGGAGAAACTAAAAACAGATGCTTTTTCTGAACCATTTTTCAAAATAATAATAATAAAAAACGCTTTGTATATTGCTACTAAATTCCCTTGGCTACTGGAAAGGAAAAAAGTAATTATCACAATATGCGGCCACTGGAAAACTAAACAGAACGCATCTGCTAGTGTCCCTACAACAGCCTACCGGGTCAGCTTCTACCATGAGATGAACGCTGCATTGCTCATCACAAGAATAACAAGTCTTTCACTTTTACAAAGTCTGATCATTATGGAAGGGCATTAATGGGAACAATTCAAAGCAACATTTGAAAGCCTCTGCAGAGCAAAGCCTAAGTTCAGTAAAACACTAACACACTCAGTTATCTGCTCTCTTTCAAATACACAGCATCACAGGTACTTGAAACCAACAGAATCTAACTGCCTCAAAGCCCTCTGAAGTCTCCCTTCTTTCTTGAGCTCCCACAGCTTTCAGAGAACAATCAAGCTGGAAAAGCTCCTCAACTGATTTCACAACAGAAACATTTACACTGATTAATACAGTGACACCTTGTGCTAACTTGAAGTGATTAAGGGAATATCGTGTTACAAGAAATTAATGTCCTTAGTTAACTGATAGCGTCAATGCAGAGAAGCATCACCAAAACATAACAACAAGTAATGCAGTATTTTTTACTTGTTAACAGAGCACTAGGAAGTAAGAAAAATCCTGATATGCTACCTCCGAGGGTGTACTAGTTAAACTTCATTTGACTGCTTCTACGTGCAAAGAACCAGTCTGGCTACACGTAAATACTCTGGAAATCAAGACACTCCATGCTACGGCACAACAGTCCGCAACAAGTAATTTCAGCTTCCATATCAAAAACAACCAGCTGTGAGCACGCCCAAATTATTCAAAATCTTCTGCAACAATGTTTCCAAGTAAAAGTTTCATGTAAAAGAAGTGTTCTCCTATGTCCAGTATAACATGAAAATTACGTAGCGCGAGCCTAAATTACTGGAAGCTGCTTAAGACGTGTAGATTTCACAGCTCAATGTCACCTCTACTCAAACATCGCACCAACTCTCCAACCTCACCTAGGGAAAGCTGAAGCACAGCTGAAGCACAGGGCACTCGCAGGTCCCTCCCTAGACCAGCACCGCCCAACGCACGACAAATCCCCACCCACCCCTCCACCTACTTTGGCCCGCTTGCGGCGGCTGGTCCTGCGACCCTCGGGGGTCTCGGCGATGCCCGTGGTTTCAGCGCCGGGTGCCGGGGCGGCGCCGGCGGCGGCCGGCTCGGACAGACCGCCCGGGGGCGAGGCCCGCGGCGGCTCCTTCTTTCGAGGAGTGCGCTCCGCCGTCCCGCCGCCCTCGGCGGAGGAGCTCAGCGCTCCCGCGGCAGCGGACGGAGGCACCGGCGCCTCAGGCCCGCCCTCGCCGCCAGCCCCTGCCGCCTCCGCGGCCTTCTTTCCCCCGGACAGCATCGCCCCGACCGCGCCGCACCGCACAAAGGAGGCCGCGAGGCGGCCACCGGCACCGCCCCCTTACGCCACCTCCGGGGCGTGGCGCGCGCGCGCTCCGGGACTCTAGTACGGGCTGCTGCCCGCGCATGCGCAGACAGCCTCCTCGCGCTCCGGCCGGAGGCCTGCTGACGTAGCCTCGCTGCCTCCGCGGCAGGGCGAGATGAGGTAGGGGCGAGCGGCTCAACAGGAATGGTGCGGTGCGGTGCCAGATACTAGAGTTTCTGTCAGCCCTGCATCTCCCCTGATCTTGGCAGGAGATAGCTGAGACGGAGGCTGCCAGCAGCACGATCAGCCAAACCTGCATCTTGATCTTGCTACTAGTAGTACCTTGCCATTACTACAGATGTAATGGTTGCTTTGAATTCACAAATAACTCTTGCCCTCTAGGGCAGATTCCAGGGGAATCTGCCGTTACTCCCCTGGCCTTGCAACGTTCCTTATTGGGTCTCATTTTTCACTGTGATCACAAAACCGAATTTAATTAATGGTAAAGTCTCTGAGAATACTCAGACACATGAAAGGATCAAATTTGCTTTGACTTGTTCTACTCATCTCTGTTCAAAGAGAACTTTTTAATTTACCACAGAAATCTGATTTTTATATGAAGTATTTGCATTCAGTCTGGTCCAAAACATTTGTATGACACATACAATCCTACATTTATTCAACAATCATATCTTTATTCAACAAAAGTAAATTTAATTGTACCTCTCATCTGAGATAACAGATGCAGAAGCAATTTCCCCAGTTACCCATTTGCCTTTCCCTGACCTACATGAATAAACTAAATCTTGTATTATTTGTATCAAAATGAGGAGGAAAATTTTCTAAGTATTCCAGCACTATTTCAGTTGGAACCATGTTAATGGAAAAACCCTCCCCAGAGTGGGGGACAAAGCCTCCAGACCTCCCTCTGCCCTCAGAATGGAAGTTAATTTAGGACACACAGTTCAAGCATCTGACCACTTCCATATACACAATAAAATGAGGCCAAAGTTGACAGAAATGGAGGAACTGAAGTGTGGAAAAGCTGTTAACTATTATGCTCACAAACAAAAGGGAGAACAAAGAATTATGCCCATGGCAGGGGCGTGGGGGGGGGGGGGGGGTTGGAACTAGATTATCTTTAAGGTCCCTTCCAAGTCATTCTATGATTCTATAAATTAGCAGCTTTCTTCCTGAGTCCTTCCATGGGTCCTGTCTGGATTCTCCATAACATTCTTCCATACCCCCAGAAGCACAGTGGAGAAGAGAAGAATATCGCTATAATGCTACTGAATACAGACTAATTGTCATTTTCAAGGAGGCCATGGTACATTTCCATATTCACACATTACTGAAAAAGGAAGCTTTATTAAGTAGCATTTTCAATTACAACAGACATGAACTGGAATCCAGCAAAGGCCTGTACTTGCATTAAACTTTTTTTAAACACCAACAATGACAGGCTAATACAGTTATGATGTAAGAAACCAAGACACCCAGTATCTCTTCATTGTGAATAAAGGCTGAGAATGGGAAGGGAAGGTTCACAGAACACTGAGAATGAGAAAAGGATCAAAACCAATGTTCAACTGAAGAAATAGGTGCTTTGAAGTATTATTTTTTCTTCTCTGACAAGTCTATACTATGATATGGAGATAAAAGCCAGCGTGTGGAGGGAAAGGTGTCTTGGTCTTCACCCAGTATGTTTTTCTAAATTAAGTACCACAGTTTTTTTTTTTTGTTTGTTTAAAAAAGTAATTTATAATTTAATACCTGTTTCAGGACTCTCAGATTTGTTGTGCTGTTATTATCACACTCAGATGGAGTTACCCATTTAAAAAAAGAATTTAAAAAGCAGCTCTGAACTTGGCCTCTGAGATGGAAGCACTGTCTTTGAACCAACAGCAATTCCTGTCACTCTTGCTTTGCATCTTTCAAGGCCTGAAGTCTTTCTAAAAGGGGTGGATGGGAATAATGCCACATTGAGAAGATCCAGTCAGAAACAGGGAATCCTAAATTATCTTTGTTTAGTTTGATCAAAGCAGAATATAGGTCTTTAGCCTTCCCAAGTTCCTTGGCAAACGCATCTGCTTGAAACTCAAATCGTCGGCTTAATACAGTCAAGCAGAAAGAGAGAATCTGTGAAGAGAGAAGTATATTAATAATTATCTAAAAATTCAGCCATCCACATTTTCTTTACAATATCAGTAAATGCCCACTATAGTATCTTCCCTTCCTCATCCCACACACATTACTGTGGCTGAGGAATGATCTCATTAAGATTTATACAGGCCACATCTGAAACTGGGAGTCTTCTGACATGGAGCACTAATTCTACTTATTAAATGGAGATACCAGATAGAGGCCCTAGAAACTTCAATCTCTTCTCCAAAATAATAATAAAGTCAAAATAAAATCGTAGTTTAAATAGAGTGATACTTCGGCACCCATGTCTCAAAGACAAATTGAAAAATTTACCTCATTGTAAGGTGAAAAAATGAACTGGAAAATAATCATCAAGCCTATCAGGGTAGGCTGAGTCTCATAGAAACCAAATGCAGCAAAGAGCTCTTTTCGACCAATTAACACAGCAAACAAGAAGAAGCACAGGAAGGAATTAATCTAGAGAAAGGAAACAACACTCTTGATTAAGATGGGTTTTTCATCCGGGACAAACATATGGCCTAAAATATCACAGATTTACATAGAAACTCCCCAGGGAAAAAATAAAGAAATAAAATCAAATAGATTACTTTAGAACTCATATATGAAGAAGAACAAACAGCTAACCTTTACCAGTTTTCAGTATGTGCATGCAATAAAGAAACCATTATTTCTCCTGGCCTGGACAACCTACTCAAAGTAGTTGGTCCAGATGGCCTCCAGAGGTTCCTTCCAACCTAAAACATTCTCTGATCTTGTAATTATTTTCTGTCAGTGTGCTAAAAATAAGCTTTAAGTAGCAAAGGGAAATGAAAAGGCAAGACAAGATACTCAAGGGGGAGAGTACAAGAGACAACCCATTTCCTTGGAATTAAGCATAGGTTCTAAATCATTTAAAAACCATGTGTGTCCAAAGGATTTTTGTAAATGGGGTTACACACAGAATTGCACAATAACATATTTACCAATAGCCAATGCAAAAGGTAGGAGAAAACAATACAAATAAGTAAATAAATAAGAAATACTCTCTGGGTCAGATTTCATAATCCACAAATTCCTTCATACCCCTCCAAGAAGGGAGGCAAATACTTATTTTCAGATTCATCGCTCATGCTCCCTACCAGCCAGGTGGGGCAAGGTGGGGATAGAAGGGCTACTGCATGCTCACTGTACACTTACATATCTGGAAGCAAACATTTGGAAACAATTACAGAATGCTCTATGAAAACCAAGAGTATCATAACTTACCTGACTGATGATGATGTTTTTGACAGTGTGACCTAGTTTCCAGTGACCCAATTCATGACCAAGGACAGCCAGAACTTCTTCATTTTTACATCCCTGCTTCTTATTCTGAGGGTGTAAGGAAGTCAAACTGAACACAACTGAATCCATTTCTTACTTATTAATTTGTCTTCCTAAGTCAGGAAAAGTTTCTCAAGGGCAGGCTCGTCCCTTCTACCAGCAGATACACACATCCAATTTCTTATTGAGACTTCTTCAAGAAGGTATTTACAAAAAATAAACTTGCAAGTTCAACAATGTTCTACCAAGAGATGGTGATCTCTTATTTCTATGCATAGACATCCCCACGCAGACCTGAACAATACTAGAAAATTTGCCTCCAAACTCTCCCATGCCACCCCTTGATCTCATTCTTTATTTACTCAGGAAAAGGCATTACACTGAAAGCTGACATTCAGAGTCATAAACTCTTAAAGTAGAATCAAAAGCAGAGCAAAGTCCTCCCTCTACTTCCTTCAATACTCAGAATGGAGCCTTCCTCCCAAGGTATTACTGAATGACAACAATCCCATCATCTGCAACAAATGCTACGATATGCTTTAAAAATATCATCAGGAAAGATGGGCAGGTGAGCTCAGAATCACCTCCTCTCAAAAATCCATACACAGACCTACACCTAGGCTGAATAAGGCAATTCATTCTTCTCAGAATTACTCCTTCAGGTTATGTGGAAATATCCTGCCAATTCTATCCATCCCCATAACTCTCCTGAAACCACAAAAGCTGTACAAAAGATGTGCAGCTGCACATCAATGCAAAGGACAATGAAAGGCTATCATCCTGTTCTTGACCAGGATGGGGAAGGGTGCACGTGTAATCTGTGTATGTACGTGCGTGCGCACCTTGCATCAAAATTCTTGCCTGCAATAAAAGTCACATAAATGATGTACTGATAGTCAAAAGCATTTCATTCAAAGGGAAGCTTAGGTGTGGCAGTCCCAAGAGAAGGTACATAATCTAAAAACCTGAACAGGTTCCTCATTTGATCCATCACAGGGAAGACGTATTTGTTACGTGCAGGAAAACAGAAAGCTAAAGCTCCCATGGACTTCTGAGGTTTCTTTGATGTTTTCTGCACCCACTCAAAAACAACCCCAGAAATTCCATTTAACAGCAGCTCAATATCCTTGCGCTTTGGTGATGGAATCATTTGTCTTGGGTTTTACCATTTCATTTAGGACCTTTAAAATACACTCAGAAAACGCAAGGGATAATCCCACCAAGAAGTTAATGTAAATAACAGTGAAAAATAAATATAATAGAACAGACAAACTCACTTTTGTTTTAGACTTTGTCTCTTCATTCTCACCCTCTTCTCCTTCTGCTGTTTCTTTGTTCAGTGCAGAATAATCTTCTAGGAGAGTGTCAAATAGCACTATTCGCTTATTCTTGAAGAATCCATAGAAGTAAGCATTGCTATGAGAAGAACGCTTAGAACCTGATAAGTAAAAATTTACATTAGAGACCTTGATCTGAATAATTCTGTGCACTGAAGCTTAACTATGCAAGGCCCTTAAAATTATTATATTTGTAACAGGCAAATTTTTGCAGTTACTTTCATCTAGGTCACCTGAATGGTGGACTCATGGACTCTTTCTACTATTGATATACTTTAGCCCAATAAATTCATCTATTTCCACAGAACAAACTGTTTCATTTGATTAAAAATAAATAAATCTGTCCAGATCAAAGTAACTTAGATTTACTTAATTTTGCCTATAGAAAGGAGCTGTTGCAACACAAGGACTGAACGAGGTCTCTGTGAGAGAAGAGGTGAAATCTGGCTCTGCTTTTTCCAATAAAAGATAAGGCACTTAAAGTTGAAGGCGGACTCTCACTGTACACGCACAAGCCACACCAGCTCCCCAGGGCACAAAATATCCATTGTTCCATTGCAAGCCAACTCATGTTGTGGTGATAGTAATTTCAGCACCAAACCAAGACAGACCAACAGAGGAAGAGGCTGGTCAGAGTATGCCTCAGCATCCAGTCCCTTCTCAGCAAGAAAATCTGATGACCAGCCACCAAGTAGTGTTGTTCCCTCTGTCTACTGTAAGAAGCTTCAACCTCTACCAAACAATTTGTAGGGAATAAACCTTGTCATCTGCCCGTTAAGGAACAAACCCTTAAATTTAAGGGTTTTGTTGCGTGTTACTAAGAAGTTAGTTCTGGAGTGGGAAGAGCCAAGGCAGAGTGCAGCAGAACACTGGCAAAGAGACATTCACACATCAGTCCCCCATGTCAGCAGAGTTGTTGGCTCAACAGCCTGAAGAATGCCAGGAAAAGAAAATACGGGTTTGGCAGCCTCTCTCCACTGCAAATCATTGCCACTAAATGCAGGTATGCTGAAGAAGCTAATGCGGTGATACACCACACAGATGCCAGAGTACTAAGAATTAGCTCACAGAGCTTTTAAACCTTATGGTGAAAGCCAAGACACAGCCAGCAGTGCTTATGGGAGAAATGTATCCATTTGCAAGCCCCTGTACTGAATCTCAAGCTTAATGTAAGTCACTATACTGAACCTCAAGTCTGAATAGCTTCAAATTTGCTAGGAAAGACAGGAATTTCTTGGGACCCAAGTATATCAATAGTAGATTTTTCTGGCTACACTGGAGTAGTGGCTGAATTTAGCCATCCCAAACTTCTAAAAGCCACAACCTCCAGGCTAGAAAAAAACTTCATTACCTTCTCTCTCGTAAAGCAAAATTCTACCACTGCAGTAAAATTCTACCATTTCAGCTCTTTATTCCATCTCATGTTGCTTTCACCAAGGCATTAGAAACATGTCCTATCCTCACAGGTGACACAAAAACTAAATTTGGGAAAGTCCCTGAAATCACATACAAAAGGGAGCAAAATGAGTAGCAGTGGGAACATTAAACAGTAAAATTCTCCATGAAGATAGAATTGGAGAGGAAATGACATAGTAGCTGGCATGCTCCATGTTATATTCCACAAGCTAAGAAAAGAGGATGTATAATTTACTACTCCAAAGTGAAAAAGTGACAATCTCAATTAGAAGGGCTGGGTTCATTCCGTCACACCATAATAAGCTGTCTATGTGAACACTCCAAAAAGAAATAGGTGTTTTTAACATTCATAGCTTTTTCAAATACTTCACTAAGGACATTATAAGGCAACTAATGCTGAACAAAGACTAGAAAAGTTTTTAAAAAAATCCTTCTGGCTTAAGTTCTAGAATTGGAAACTTGATAGCTGCTTCCATTTCTGACTGTGCTATGTCACAGCGCATGTCATGGCAACGGCTGTTAAGGACATACTCAGTTAAGGCTGTATATTCAAGCTTCATTTTTCTTATCCGAAGTCAAAAAAAAAAGAAAAAAGGAATAGAGCACAGACTTTGGCAAGTAACACAATAGCTGGGGAACAGAAACAACTCCCCTGCTACAACATCCACAATCAGAGCTAAAAATCCACAAATGTAAAGTTACAAAGTCTCTTTATTCAAAAATCTCACCTTCAACAACATACACCTTAGTCAATGGGAAGTCAATGCTCTTTGCCATTGTTTCAATTTGTTGCTTGAGCTCTCCCTCAGGAAGTGGAATGAATTTATCAAATAAAGGTGCAATGTAGTCTGCATAGATTGTAACAAGCACCTGCAAACACATACGGATATTAAAAAAAAACAACATACAAATGTGTTTAGTTCTAACTATGGGCCACAGGTAAAAGGGGACAGGGAGAGCACAGTTCAGGAAACAACACCTTCATAAACTGAATCCTGTATGAACTGTGATCTATAGCAAAGCAAGGCTTTCCATGGGTCATCCCCATCTATAAAGAAAATTACTTAGACTGTTGACAATCAGCAATTCAACAGCAAGATGGAGGTGGGGGCAGGTTAGTCTCCAAACAATCCTCAGCAAAATTACTAGAAACAGTGCTTTTGCTCTGACAGTTCCTCAAACCACAGAAGAAAAAGCCACTATGACAGCTGGTAGCAGTGATCTTACCAACGGCAGGCTGTCACTTTCACCTACTTCACAAACACTGGAAAGCTCTGAAGTGTTTCCTAATGAGCAGCAGAGCCCACCAAACCAAGAGGTAGTCCTGCTTCTTCAAATTCCTGTTAACTTGCAAAGCCATGGTCTAAAACAGGCGAGAGATTTCTTGTCCTGTTTTCTCCCCCTTCTTCCAGTTGTGTACAGGGCTAAGGAACAGACTGATGCCTGTGTTCCACAGTGATTAACAGCCATATCCCAAAACCTCACTATGATGCACTTGCATCTCTTCAAAATTGCACCAGAAGCAGCCCAAATGAGAAAGCCAGGAGTGGAATAGCATTCTGACGGAAAGGAAAGCTGAACTTAATTCCTTCACACTCTGGACCTACACAAAGCTATTTATTTATTTATTTTAAAAGACTGAACTGGGAATAAGTTTAAATTTTGGTTAGTGAAAAGGAACAAGGCATGAGAAGCAAACAGAAATCAAGTTTTTTTCTTCACACTGAAAACACATACGTTGACATTTGTAAAGAATCCACACTATTGAAAAGTAAAAATATACCTGAAATTAAGGAAACTGACTTATTCAAGCAAATAAGGGTGTTCATATAAGACAACACGTAAAAAACAAAATCTATTTTTGTTACTGTAACCTTTAAAATAAGAGTTTAACACTCCGCAGATATTTTGCAGAGATTGTTGGAAGGTATTTCATAGAGCAGAAATCAACTATTTCTGTCCAGACAAGTGTCTCAGGCCATTTAAACTGTGTGTGTACTAATCATAAATTTTCATCTCTGATCTTTGTAATCCCTTGGTATCAGCAGGGATTATACACTGGAAGAAGGATGCAACTCTGACCATAATTACAATGTTATGGAATGTGATTACAACTGGAATTTTTCTCCCTAAAGTGAAGTCTAAAGAGTAACTCTTAACAGCTGCTAAGCTTATTATGTCAAAGACTGTTCAAAATCCCACTAAGGTGTCAAACCTTACGATCAACACCCTAAAAAAAAAAAAAAAAAAAAAAGGAATGAGCCATTCCCTCTTGCTACATTCTTTTTCAGTACAGATATCTGTAGTTCTCTGACAAAACACATTTTATTTTCTAGCTTCTGCTGTGTAAAAGATAGGGCGCCTCTGTTTTCACAGTTTCTGAAGTATCTATACAATTCCCAGGGACTACCTTCTTCCAGTCCTTTCAAAATTTCAGCTTAATCCATCTATGAAAAAGCAAGTCTTTAATGCTTTTAAACCTAAAGACTTAACGCTTTCACTAGATATCACAGAAGGAACTAGCATTTCCCTGTTTGCAAATAATAAACCAGAATAACCTGCACCTATAGACTGTTTCACTCATTTTGACAGAGCAGTAGCTGAAATGCTGATTATGTTTTAAGAGCAGACTGCTAATCAAAGCCTGCAAGAAAGAAAACCAACAATTATTTATGAAGTACTGATAAAAGCCTTAATTTTTTTCTGTAAGTAATTTCAATACAAGCAAACTGACATTTGTAAGACCTAATAGTATTATTTTTCAGAATACATTCAGAGATCAAAAGAGGGAAGACGTGAGTGTAAGGACATGAGCAGAAGTAGTACATCAAAGCAGGAGCCAGTGCATCAAAACAGCAAGAAATAGTATAGCTAACTGTAAGCAGCTCTGCTCCACTACTGTCTAAAATGGCTCAGCTCTCACGTCATTGTTAACTGTACTACACTGGAACTGCTGGCTATACAGAAATCAACTAATTCACGCCCACACAGGTTTTACTTTAGTTGCATGTTAAGCATCAGTGAAGCAACAAATAAAAGTAAGCAACAAATAAAAATCAGATAAAGTTATCTGTATCCCATTAAAATATGATTATGAAGACTTTGCAGTTATGATTTAAATTAATGGAGTGTCAATTCCTTCCATGTTGCCATATCTGAGAAAGTCAACACAGCTATCAGATATGTTGAGAAATCACATTTTCCTGCATTAATTGCAGTAACGTCCTGTGTAGCATTACAATCACATTTTTGTGCAAATGTGGCCAGTCAACACATGTGCTTTAAAACAGAAGCTGACAAATTGAAAGAAGTCCGAGAAAGCTATAGAAGCTGTATCTAGAATTAGTAGTGAGAAGAAGAAAAAATAAAACAAAAGACATAACTGCCTAATATAAATCACAAAAAAGAAGCTTAAGAAAAGCTTAAAAAAAGAAGCTTAAGAAAAATAACAATCATGATTTCCTAGCCGGGTTTTCTTAAAAGACTTCTTGAAGATACAACACAAATCAAACCAGAAATTCTGAACTTGACACAAGAATCTGGGATTGAAACAATCTTATTGTTAGGCTAATGTGACACACTTTATTACATGAATGTAATCTAGTAATTCTTACAGTTCTTAAGATGTTATGGTGTTCTTTTAAATTAAAAATAAATGAATATGTACAACAGTAGTTCTCTAATTTCTTCCTTGGGTGAGCAATGGGTAGTATATCGAGACAAAAATGACATTAGAGCACTAAGTATATAAAAAATAAAAAAATAAAAAACATCACATCCTTACGATATATACAAAAATATCCTTCTAATACAAGACCTAAAAATGTCAGTTACCAATTCAGTATATAAAATTATAAAAATATAAAAATATAAAGCTACATGAGCTGAATCAGAAAGGGAAAATCAATACTTGTCTCAATACAAAGCAATGCAACTGAGAATTGGTGTTTGGTTAACTAGAAGAGACACCCAATGGAAATACATGAAACTTTACAAATGTGACTAAAGCACATTTTTTTGCCTAGTCTTGTCAAACCAATTTCAGTTGTCTTGGTTTCCTGTCTATAGTTAAGAAAAAGGAAAATCTATCACCGTAGAGCATTTTAATTCCAGCATTCCATAGTTTTTTCAATGTTTATTTTTCGACTGAAAACACTACAGTATTAAATAGATAAAATGTAAGATATCAAATTAATGTGGTTAGTTAATACGAGTTATTATTTCTGAACAGGTGCACTCAGAATACCATGAAGTGTTAAACATTACAGACACTAAAACTCCCAAGGTTTAGACTTGTGAGTGTCTAGACTTAGCTCAGCATACTGAGCCATGCAAGCACCTAGCATTTGGAAGCAACCCACACATACTCTTTTACTCACCAAGGAAACAACCAATGTGAAGAGCCAGGCATAGATGAAGAAGTAGTCACCCCCTATTTTAATAATATAAAGCAGAAGGGATGTCACTGGCAACAGAATACACTGAGTCACAACAAATTTCTTGATGGCATCCTTAAAAAAAAATCCCAGTGTCTGTAAAGAAAGGATATCAGTGATATTTACAATGCAAATATTAATGGGTGATATTAGTTAATGAACTGATTCCTTCACTGGAAGCACAAACAAAATAAGACAAATCACAAAATAATGAAGTAGCAATAACAACGCATGCTAAGGAAAGTCGAATCAGTTAGAAAAGGCTGAAGAACCTTTTCAGCTCCACTCCTGATAGCTGTGGGTCTGTACATCCACCGAGACTTGAGGCCCATGTGGATGCACGCTTCATTAGTAAGATCTGACCCAAACTCTTACTTTATTGCACGTATATCCTTCACTAAAGGAAGAAAGTAAGCAAGCTTATCTGTCCCTTAATTCCTTTACCAACAAATATTCCAGGTGTAATGGGATTTTATAGAAGTAGGAAACAAAGAAACAAAACTGTTGTAAAATGTTTTGTCTTTGAACAGTTGCCTCAATTAATCTCAACCTTCAGCAGCTACCAAGCTGACTGTCTTGACTAAAAAGTGGACAAAAGTCCTACCAAAGACTTTTAGGTTTAAACCGGTCATTTTAATCCAAGTCAGCTTCCACTGGTATGTAGTTACTATTCTCGAAGCTGTCTCAGATTCTAAAATTAGCACAACTTTATTAGGATGGATATTTCATGGATGTTTAATGGATGTTTCAAAGACCCGTATTTGAATCAAACTTATCTAGTGATTTTGCAACATGATTAGACATCCAACTAGCTCTTTCAGGAATTGTTACTTCAGTACTTACAGCTATCTGCAAGGCACAGATGTGAGGGTGTTATTATGTAAAGATCGTTTCTGACAAGGTTGTGTTAAAAAGCCCATACTGTGTTAAACATATGGAACTCTTGTCTGGAAAGAAAAAAACATACTGGTGAAACAAGTTTAAATAAAAAATAATGATCGGGGAAAGAGTTTGTATAGATGCCTCTGACTTCCATGACTGTAATAAACAGAAATCAGACAGAGATTAATATAAATTTGTGGGTTTATGTACACATGTTCACTGTGGTCACACAGTGAGCACTTTGATGAT
This sequence comes from Nettapus auritus, assembly GCA_011076525.1. Lineage (NCBI taxonomy): Eukaryota > Metazoa > Chordata > Aves > Anseriformes > Anatidae > Nettapus > Nettapus auritus. Next base: position 54,406 of record CM021787.1, on the reverse strand, counting down.
ATACTCTTGCTAAGCAATTCTAAGTATCAGCAATAATACAATTGTATAGAAATGTGTCCACACAAATGGAGCATTCCAGACAATACTGTTTTTTGCCTGTATACATGAACCTGTTCAGCAAAACCATTATGTAATTAGAAAAGCAAGCGTGCGTTGGTCACACTAAGCAGTGCTGCTTTCCTGAAAAGCACCACAGGAAAATTGTAAGAAAAATCATTAAAGAAGACCTGTGGAAGCTTTGCTCTGGACAAAAGAAAAGTTGTTTCTGTTTGACTGAGACTCTTAAACTGGCACAAGCCAGGAGAGAGAAAAAACAATGTACATACATCCATGCATTCCCATTTATTTCTTTCCTCAGCTCAGCTGGAAAGAGGTCTGTTGTATAGCTTCTTCATTTTTTTGAGCTTAGCAAATGACTGAAGAAACAGTCACTTAAACAGTCACCTGGAAGAACTCTTAACAGAATCGTGCTGCTAGCAGTGGTTCCACTGGACTTTATAAAATATCAAGTATTACTGGATGAAGATATTAGGACCACCGTCTAAAAATACAATTAAGCTCAAGTTTTCATTTTAAATCTTGTTTAATGCCAGCACCATGATCTAGGAGGAACAGAGCTATAAATTTGCATGGTATCTTCTGTCTTTGCCCCACTTCTCAGCTTTCTAAGACAGATGCGACCTCAAGATAAATCATCATTTTCAGAAAGTCACTACCATGGAAAAAAAAGACTCTGCCTGAAGATCCTTTGAAAATAATTTCAGTAAATTCCAGGAATCAGTTGTGAATTTGGCTTATTCACAAAAGGGTCTAAACCATTAGTCTAAAATGAAATGTAGGGATTTAACATTATTGGTGTCTCAAACTGGACTGGAGCTGGACTCAGTCTTCAGTTCTTGGCATGAGGACCATTATGGAGAAACAAAGACATTAGGCAGGCAGCTCAATCATTCTCACTCTCATTAAAGCACACAAAGAAACTACATGGCTTCTGCAAGCTGTCTCAAGACAGTTTTGGAGAAACCTGAGCTGCTAAGTTCAGCTTTTGACCCTCAGCTTCTGCATAGAAAAAGGCTTGATCAATGCTCTGAGCTCACTCAGCATCTTAAAGGGTTTTTAGATATTCAAGTCAAGCTCTCCACCCATCAGCCGCATTGTCAGTTTGCTCTAACTCTAGTGCTTTACAAGCTCCAGTACTGATAGTCTTAGGACTTTTATGTCCTTGACACAAGGAACTTCCAGTTCTGTCACCAAGATGGAACTTATTCCCCACTACAGTAGGAGAAATAATCAAAGAGTAGGTCTGATGCAACTACACAGGACTGACATGAGAGACAAAGATGTCTTTGGATCTCTTTGGATTTAAAGATGTTGAACGTCAAAAAGACATCTAAGGCTAGACCTGGATAAAAACATACTGCAAAAATTAGGACATTGTCAGCCTTTACAATTTCTAAGGATTAAAGAATGGAAGTGGCAGAGAGAAAACAAAGTGTATTAAATAAATATTCCAGTTAAGTATTTGCCAGAAGAAAAGAACGATTGACTGATGTTCTGGAAACATGGAAACATTCCTTCCTCCCTTTATAGGAGAAGGAAGTTAGCCTACCAGTACGCTCACCTCTGCATGCACCTCTTCCACAATTTCCCCACCTATACATCAGCATACATATTGTCTACAATACCTGTTGATTGAAGCCATGTTTTTCTTCTATGACAAATGTGTTATATAAACTCCATGGGAGACCAGTCAATGCACTGAAGAGCGTTGCAAGCAGCAGGAATACCAGTGACTGAATAATCTAAAAACAAAGAGAGACCTAATATTTACTGACCTGTACTGACACTAACATTCTTGCTGTCAGAATGGATTTTACACCAGTGGTTTAACTGAAACTGGTTATAAGTTAAAGCTAGATAAATTCACGGAAATAACATTTACAATTATCAGACTGTTGGTTATAGGAATACCCCCCATTATACCAAAGCACACTATTTTCATAAAGTATTTGTTTGATGCTTGAAAACTTTGAAATTGTATTAAGCAGCAGATAAAGCTGAATTGTAAAAACAGTTCCTTCTGTCCTTAGCATATAGTATATATAGAGAGTGTATGTTCACCTATGTCCATTTTATCATTACAGTGTGGTAAGTATTGTTCAGTATTTCTTGACTTCAGGACACATCTAGAATAGTCTCTCGTATGTCTTACAAAGCAACTGGAGATCAGAGAGATCACTACTCATTAAGCCTGGTTAGAAAAGACCTCCTTGTCCTCCTCCAATATACCATTTACTTTTGAACAAAACAGAGGCTGACTGTCTGAAAAGCAATAGCTTTTAAATCTAACAAGCTATATATTGCACCTTCTGCCAAATTTTTGGGTAAGAGTAAAAAAGAACCCCTAATGACTAAACAATGACATCTTTCTTCTAGGGACCACACATTTTCTCTAGCATTTAAAGACTGCTTACCTCGTATTCTGGTCCAAACCCAGTATGACCAGAAATCTGACCAGAGAGATCCCAGAGAAAAGGAATTCCACCACAGATCAGAATCATCTTGAGAAAAAATAAAATAAAACAAAACAAAACAAACAAAAAACACCACAGAGGCAATATGAAGCAGGATCTCATCCCATCCTTCTAAAATTTCAGCATTTCAGCAAGATAAGCAACTTTTAAGGATGAATCAGAACTGTTTTATAATTAGGCTTTTGACATCCCCCCTCCTTCCCCCCCTAAATAAACGCACACACAACACTGCATAAACAAAGTCTGGAATAGATTGCAATGGTTCATTTTTACTCTACTGAAGTAGAGATCAGGGTTGTGAGGAGGCTGGAGGTAGACAGGGGACTGGGAAGCAACAGAGCCAGGACAGCTGACCCAAACTGGCCACAGTTGGATATTCTATGCCATATGACATCATGCTGAACAACAAAATGGGGGATTTGGCTTGGGGGGTGGGGGGGCTAACATTAGTTGGGGACTGGAAAAGCATTAGATGGCTGTTAGTGAGCAATTGCATTATGTATTCCTTGTGTTTTTGTTTTGTTTTCCTTTGGCTGTGGTGTTTTTTTCTTTGTTTCTTTCTTTCTTATTAAAATGTCCTTATCTCAACCCACGAATTTTCTGATGTTTGCCCTTTTGATTTCCTTCCTCCCTGCCAGATGGGAGGTGGAGGGGGTGAGGAATGAGCAAGCCTGTGTGGTGCCTAGCTGCCTACCAGGGCTAAAACACACCTACTGACAGGCATTCAGAATAAAGACAGCAAATAGCTTGCTTGGTCCATTACCAACCCTCCTGGGACAGCTCACTCTGATCCCAAACTCAAGAAGCTCTGGGATTGAGAATCCCAAGACTACAACCCACCAAACCCCACGGGGAACATTAACTTCTTATTCAGAAGATGAAATAAAATGAAGATACCAGTAGAATATAGGGATTGTATCTCAGCTTACTGAGACCAGCTTTATTCAGGACAGTGCTCAATTGATTCTGGGAGCTTCACCTCCCCTCTTGTTTTTTGTTCCCTAACTTTTGTTCATCGGTCTTAACTGCAACATAAAAAGCAGAGAACTGCAATAGATAAGAAACAGCAGTAGTCTGAGACATTACTGCTTCCCAGCTGTTTATCACCTTCACAGCTGAAAAACTGCAACAGCATATAAGCTAAGATGCTTGATTTAGCAACTGGTTTTGACTGGTTGATTAGGAAGCATCAGCATGTTCTGAAAGACAGCTGGATGCAGTATTTTCTTTAACAGCCCATCAGCTGCCAAAAACGTTTTAGAGTTCTTCCTACAGTAACAGAAAGAAAGACAAGGTCACAGGAGAAAGCAAAGACTGTACATTCCCTACAGAAACACAAGGGTAGACCTGCACAAAGGTGGCCAAGGCCAAAAGCATCCTGGCCTGCATCAGAAATAGTGTGACCAGCACGACTACAGAAGTGACTGTCCCCTTGTACTCAGGCCACACCTCGAGTATTGTGTTTAGTTTTGGGCCCGTCACTACATGAACAGGACACTAAGTTGCTCAAGTGTGTGCAGAGAAGAGCAACAAGGCTAGTGAAGGGACTCGAAAACAAAACATATGAGGAGCAGCTAAGGGAACTGTGGTTGTTTAGTCTGGAGAAATGGAGGCTCAGGGAAGACCTCATCACTCTCTACAACTACCTGAAAGGAAGCTGCAGTGAGGTGTATCTCAGTCTCTTTTCTCAGGTGACAAGCGATAGGACACAAGCCCTCAACCTGCTGGCCATGCTTCTTTTGATGCAGCCCACAATTTGATTGTCTTTCTGCACTGCTGGCTCATGTCTCGTTTCTGTCCACAAGTGCTCCCAGTCCTCTTACTCTTGTTACATGATTTATATGGTTTTACAGTGCTATTTTCATTATCTTTTATAAATGGACCTTTTCATTCTTAAGTTCACCATTGGGGTAGATAATACACAGTAATTATAGTAATTATATTCTTGCCAATGCCAGGAAATTCAAGATTGATTTCTGACCCAGTCATGCTACTAATGACCAATACATTTCAGCAGTTAAGTCAGAAAAAGTTTCTTTTACAACTGTTTGCATATCATATATATATATAAACACTTCGTTTTAACTCTCAACTCTATTTTTTCATAGTTTTGAGCATTACTTGCCAAGTGTAACATCTGTATAGTCAAGAAGAATCTACTGGTACTCTTCCCAGTTTTTTTTCAATGTACTACTTAATATTTATTTTAAAATGAAAGTAGCTGCCTCCCTTCAAAGACAGAAAAAGGTCTGTATTTGTAACAGCTGAAAATAATTCTAATACTCCTTAATTATTTGGAAAGCATAATAGGCCAGCCGTGCCACTAATACGTAACAACGTATGCTGTATTTGTGCAGTACTCAACACGGCACAGAGAAATTACGTGCTGTCTAAATAATTTATTCTTTTTATAAAACAAATATAGCCACAAACAAGAAACAGAGAATCTGAAGTCTTCCAAATTTCAGTTTAACGCGAGATGCCACTGTGCCAACAGTGCTGCGGCACAGGATCACTAAAAATCAAAGTATTTCACAGTTTAACTGCATGAAAAGTATCATATGAATGCTAGAGTAGCTCAGGTACTTACAGTGCCCTCAACCTCTGAATACAGGCCTGACCAAAAGCTGAAAGTACTTTTGTCCAGCTGATACAGACGAGATTTTTCAAATGTTTCTGAATCCATGATCTGTCCTAGTTCCCTTGGTACATGTGTTGTTGTTCTATACACCCGTCTCTGAAAAATCGAAAAAGAAACTTAAAACCTACATCCAGTTTTTTAAAGGAGAGAAGAAGAAGTTACACACAGCAAGTACCCATGAGCCACCACAGACAGGGAAAAAAAAAAAACACACCACCACCACCACAAAATGCTATCAACCCCCTCAAGACATCAAATATTTCTAAATTCTCATTTTCTGTAAGTTCTAAATCCAAAACAAAGGCATAATTCTCGTAATCAGAAGCTGAGTTGCTTTCTTACTAATTGCTTTATAACATAAAAAGTTACTATATAAGATCATACAAAGTAGCTTTTCAATAGCATAAGACTTACTGTGCCATGATTATCACTAAGCAGAGTTTCAAACTAAATACCAGATCCTCCATGAAACTGGAAACCACACCTATAATTTGGCTGCATAAATGAGGAGCTATAGTAGAAAAAGTCACTTGCAAATTTCAGAAGTCTAAAAGTCATTATTCACTGTCTTATCTTGTTTGAATATTTTTATTCCTTCTCTGAGGAAAAGCTCCTACCCTCTGTCACTTCAAAATGCACTTTTCCTTTGACTAGAGTATGGCACTGCAGTGTCACTGACAGCTCAGCTGAATCTAATGGCTTACAAGAGTAGGCAGCATTGCTTCCTCCCCTCCCCGCAACATTCTCCCTGGCTGATGGGTCTGGCCAAGATGGAGTCAACTTTCTCCACAGCAAAAGAAATACACACTCTTATAGTGCTGTACTTTGTATTTGCATTGATAACATACCAGTATTTTGATTGTTTCTGAACTGTGCTTGCACAGCATCACTATCTCTCTACCCACCACCCCGCAGCATGGATGCTGGGGTGGTCAAGAAACTGGAAGAGAACTCAGACAGGACAAATGTATATTCCATACCATAGAACATCATGCTCAGCAATAAAAACTGATGCAGAGGAAGAAGTTGGGGAGGGCTTGAAATCCAAGGTAGCTGTTGCTTGAAGACTGGCTGAACATCAACCTATCCGTGGGAAGTGGTGAGCATTTGGAGCTTTTTTTTTTTTTTTTTTTTTTTTTTTTTTCCCCACTTACTAGACTGTCTGTACTCTGACCTCAGTTTTGTAGTTTTGCTTTTCCCGTTCTAGTCCCTGGCCTGGGAGGAGGTGGGGGCAGCTGAGCGGGTGTTTGGCTGCTGGCCAGCACCACTCCAACGCACCTGCGCTTGTTAAGTCTTTCTATGAATTCACATAACACAGCGATATGATAGCGAGCGTCCCCATCACACTTCTGGAACAAGCGGGACGCAGTTCCTTCGATCATTCGAGCAAGCGCAGTTCATTTGCAGAGGACCGGCCGGACTCCAGAGCAGGGGCAAAAACGAGCAGACAGCGGCAGCGCGTGCGGCTGGACCGCGCTCTCCGTCCAGTGCCGTTAACGCTGCCGCCTGCCTCTGGAACCCACCACGCGGGCTGCACAGACGGACACGACGAACCCCTTCCGCCCCTCACCGGTGCCTGCACGCGGAGAACGAGCTCCGCCAGGCAGGCCGCGGGCAGCAGCGCTGCGCCCTTGTCCCGTTACCTCGGCCGGGACAGGACCGAGCTCTTCCCAGGCGGACGCCAGCCCCAGCCCCCGGCAGAGCTGCTCCGCTCGCCCTCCCGCCCGCTGCCCCCCCGGCTGAGGCCGAGCCCGGCCGGGCCGCGGCCGAGCCTCTACCCGGGCGAAGCCTGCCGCTGCCGGAGCCCCCGCCGACCTGCCGGTGCGCCAGGAAGGCCTCCCAGAGGTAGACGGTCCAGGAGAAGAGCAGCACGGAACAGAAGATGCGTTTCTCAGCGGGCAGCTCTTCCCACAGCTCGTCGCGGACCGCCATGGCTCCGCACCGACCTCGCGCTTCCTCCTTCCGCCACCGCCTTCCGCCCTGCGGCGCCACCTGGCGCCCGGCGGAGCTGCGGGAGGGCCGGGCCGGGCCGGGCCGACGCGCGAAGCAACGTGGAGGGGAGGGCGGGAGGAGCTGCGCGGGGTGCGGTGGGATCGTCCCTTCAGAGAGCAACGGGGGGCGTTAAGGGGCCACCGCGGTTGCGGCGGGAGGAGCTGGCGCGCGCCCGGTACAGCCGGTGCCTGTCTTGGTCAGAACGCGCTTGGGAGTGCGACACAGGGTGCGTCGGCTCTTGGGATCGAGCCGTGCGAGGAGGGGTCGGGCAAGGAGATGCCGCGGAAGCCTGGTGGGCTTCACGGCTCTTGATGCTTTGAGAAAGCTGGGCAAAGCTCTTAAAAAGAGCAAGTGAATTCGAAAACAAAAATGTTGCCCTAAAAGCCCTTAACCCCTTTTGAGTCTGCTCCAAAGCCAAGAACAAAGTGCTAAACAAACATTCACTTTCCTTGCATCAAGGAAAATAAACACCTGTTGGTGGAACTGCTCTTCTTCTGGGCGTGGTATCAGGGCACAAGTCATTAATCAGGTTAAATAAACAGCTTCTCCTCACGGTCCCAAAGATTCAGCAAGTGACCCGGAACGACCCTTACAACCCAAAGGACACAGGCTGAGCAAAACCAGGGCCATCGCCCTCCTACAGATGTGAGTTCAGTGACTGGAGCAGTGTGCATTTCCTGAAATAAACAACACCCTCAGTTCTGAAGGAAGGGGTGCACAAGGCTCCAGAGAAAACTCATGCTGCTGTGCATAGTGTTTAGCAGTGCTTATCCTGCTGTGCTCCTAAGAACTCCTGAGGCAGTTTCTGCCAGCACTGACACTTGTGCTCTTCACAGCCTAGAGGTGTACAGTTGTTGTATATTTTCTTAATTGCCTCATTTTGCTTCTCGTATAGTTATAGATATGGAATCCCTTACTCCACTCAGGTTTTTCTGGCTATTTTACAGGCTCAAGCACAGCTCATATGCTTACATTGATACAAAACCCTATCTGTGCTTGTGCAAAGCATGTGACACTGTCCCACATAACGTGCTCGTCTCCAAATTGGAGAGACATGAATTTGGTGGATGGACCACTTGGTGGGTAAGAGATTGGGTGGATGGTCACGCTCAGAAAGTTGCAGTCAACAGCTCGACATCCAGGTGCAGATCGGTGACGAGTGGTGTTCCTCAGGGATAAGTACTTGCATTAGCACTATTTAACATCTTTGTCGGTGACATGGACAGTGGTATTGTGGGCACCCTCAGAAAGTTTACTGATGACACCAAGCTGTGTTGTGTAGTCAACATGCTGGAAGGAAGGGACGCCATTCTGAGGGACCTTGAAAGGCTTAAGAGGCATGCCTGTGCGATCCTCCTGAGGTTCAACAAGGTCAAGTGCAAGGTGCTGCATCTAGGTGCATCTAGGCTGGGACAATCCCAAGGATGAATAGAGGCTGAGCAGAGAATGGATTGAGAGCAGCCCCGAGGAGGAGCCAATGGTGCTGGTGGACAAGAAGCTCCAGTTGGCTTAGTTGGTTAGTTCTTAAACTGAAGAAAACTGCAGGGCCTGCCTTCATACCTAACAGCAAGAAACAATGTCTGCATCTCTATTTTGACCTGCATTATATTTAAGCCTACAGAAAGAGCAACAAGTTCTCTAACAGTAGTAGCCAGGATATATAAAATATATTTTTTTTTATTATTTTTTTAAAAACTATTACACACCAGGATCTACAATATATCCCCATCCATGCCTAATTTGCTTTGTGAGATGCTCAGAAAACCCTGGAGTGTATTGGTATCTCTCTAAGCCCATTATTTTATGTAGCCATCACATATTTATTGCCTGCAGTTAATCCCATTTGTTCTGAGATCCTGATGATTCACATGCTTGAACTTGACTACAGTTTTAAGAGCTGAAACCATTTTGGAACACACTATTTTATTTGCCTGACCCTGGTGTACTATTTAACATTTTGAGCCTATCTCACTTTTATTTTTTTTTTTAAAGATAGTGAGAAGATTCTTGCACCATATCCTTTAATCACAAGCAGCTTATATTTTTTATATTTTAGCAAAATGAGATTACAGGAAAAGTACAATAAACTATGCTTCTCCTGCTTGGAGTAGGACTTTTAACCTACCCTTTATTTTAAAGACACCCAAATAACTTTTCTAAGTGGTTAGCATAAAGATACCTAGTTTTGGACATAACAGTTCCCCAGACTTTTTAATATAGCTTTTTAAACAGCCCTCTTCATCACTGCACCCAATCAATAATCGTGGTCTGTTTAAAGAACACTTTCCAAAGTTTTCTTCATATTCTTTCCATTGCTACTTTTACAGATCACAGTATAAGAACTGCAACACTCCATCAAACCCCAGTCCTTGATCAATAAGGGGCCGTTTGTTCACTTGTTAGCATCCTCACAAAGACTGGGAAGAAACACTTATACGGGAAACTAACTGGAACTCACGATGTATCCAGAAGGCAGGCAAAGAAATGAGATAAAGAGATAAGAAACAGATCCTAAAACGTTACTTTTCTGGTGAATCTTCCAGTTAGGTTGTTATCCAAAGAATTCAGCAGGGAGCCCAAAACATGTACCGATAACTTTACTGGGATGTGAATTTCATAGAAGCCTGTCAATGATTTTCAAACAAGTGCTCTCAGAAGCTTCTTCCTTTAAAGGGAAAGGTAACTAGGTGTTTCTCATCTCTCTAAGTGGCAAGTGCTTTCTGCCTGTACTAATTTTTTAAAGTCTGAAAAAGGGACAGATAATATTATAAAATAAAATGTAATACTTTACTTTCTGTATAGCGTTTCATCAGTTTGGTAAATCTACAAATGCATAAAATTTAAGCAACATTATCCAATGCAGTCAGAATGGTTTCAAACTCAATCACAAGTAACCCACATTACAGATTTACTATACAGTAAACAAATGGGTGAAAAACTGTAATTTATTGAAACTCATAACTCAAAAAATATAAGATGCTGTAGTGTACAATATGTTACACAAAGCACCCTAGGGTGCACATTCAAGTCAAGTAATAACTCCATCGCCCCCCAAACCCTGGTACCCTAGTACGTGTTCCATATACAATCATGCACATTTACTCTGCAAGAGGAAGCCCCCAGTATTCTGATGTATTAAATAGCACCAAAATCAGCGTGGTTCATTGAGGAAAAGAAAAAAGGGAGCTAAATTAACATGGCCGATACTTTTGACAGATATTATACATTCATGTAATTAAACAGCCTAAACTAACCTAAACAGTGTGTACTGTAACAATTACTGTTCTAATTGAAGTTCTCCCCATATAGCAGTAGTGTAGGCAATCTGCTCTAAGCAAAACTATTTATGTACTTCCTACACAAAGCTCATCTGCCTTTTTTGTTGGAAATAAGTCTATAAGGGATGTGGAAAACTTTGATCTTTCAAGAACAACTACTGGTCTTAAGTAATGAAGTTGTTTTAAGGCAAGGTCTCCACAGTCTGTTAATGCCTTGTCCAAGATAGCCCTCAAATTTTCTAAAGAAGGGGCCGATGATGATTCAGACAACAAGGGCTGGATTTCTGTTAGTTGCCCACTATTATTTTGGGGTACGATTACATTTTTGTCATCCACAAAGCTATTTACTGGTGCATCCCTTTGACTGTCTCCCTCTTTTTGCAAGATTTTATCTACTGGCAACTGCTCAGGGGATTCCCATTCCACTACCTCATCAAAATCATCATCATCGTCATCTTTTTCCTCACTTTCCTGAATAAATTTTAAAAATGAAGACTCAAATCCCATTGGTTTATATGCCTTTAAATCAAACGGTCTGGAAACTGAAGGCTTTTGCAATTTGTCTTTTGTAGCAAAAACTACATTTCTTTTTGCATTTTGAATATTTGCACTATGTTGACATCCTTCTGTGTCTTTCTCTCCTGGCAATTCCAGTTGTAAACTGGAGATATAAGAACTATTTTCTCTTTCACTGTTTTCAGAAAAATCTTCAGTTTTGCACATAACTGACTCCCTGACATTATGCTCTTCAAAAGAGCTGGTTTTTGAAGTGTGGTTATATTTTAAAGTGCCTGAATACATAAAGGCACCCGTATCAAAACTTACACTATTTCTTTTTTGGTCTTCATTGCTTACATCTTGATGCTCATAATCAGAATTTGGAACAAGAAATTTTTCACTTTCCTGCACATATTCAGGATTAGCTGATGCCTCCTCTTTAACCTTTATGCCTTTTTTATCCAAGTCTAAAGCTGTTTCAGAGGAGGTCTGTTTTTCAGTCATTATGCCACATTTAACACAAACAACAAGTTTCTGAATCCTTTGCTCTATATACATATTGGTCATCTGATGCGTGCGTTTATAGTGCCTCAATATACTGCTTTCCAATTTGACAACAGATAGACATCCCTGAACCATGCAAGGGTACTGGGTCTGGTTAGACTTCTCTTTACACATTTGTAGGGCTTCTTCTTTTGTTTTGAAATTAATCAAATGCTTTTCTTTACTTCTGCTAACTCTCTTAGATTTTTCTTTTAACTGCTTCCCATTCTGCTTGTTTATGTCAAAAGTGTCTTTCAGATAACTTTGTTCATTTTTATTTTTGTCATGATTATCTTCTTCCTCTTTCTGATTTCCAAAGAGGCTATCATAATATTCACTATGTCGAAAATACACATGTTGAGAGTAGTGACTGTAATTTGTGAAAACTCGATCACAGCCGTTAAGGTCACAGTGGATTTCAAAATCTTTGTTTATTTTTTCTTCGCTAGCATGTTCTTCTACGAGATGCTGTTTAAGCTTATTAAAGGTATAAAATACAGCAGGACACTGGGCTTGATTACAAGCAAATCTTGCAGATTCAGTTTCAGAAAGCAGTTTTTGATCCTCTAAGAGTTCATTGTGGAAGTCACTGCAATGCTTAGCAAGATCTTTAGAGCATAAAAACCGCTTACCACACTCTTTGTGTTTGCATGCAAATATTTTTTTACATTTGACAAGCTCCCTTTTCGTTCTTGCTTTGTCTTTTTCTAAGCAGAGCTGTTCCTTATTATACTGGTGAACAGTCCTGTAATGGCGAATCAAACCTTTCTGGTTGGTAAATGCAGAGTTGCAACTTTTATGTATACAATGAAATGGTTTGTGGTACTTATGCAATATGTAACATAAGTTCCCTTTAGCAACTGTTCTTTTACTTCCTCTTCCCTCTCGTGCTTCCAGTTCTTCCCTATGGCTGTCCAGAGATGCTATTTTAGATGATTTTCTTGTTACATCGTCTGTCTCTTCACCGGATTCCAAATCTGTCTCAGAACTACACTCTTCCTTTTTAGGATGACACAGCTGTTCAGAATGTTCTGAACGGTCAATGAATTCAACCTTGGTTGCACAGACAGGTGTTGGAACAGTGCTATTTTTATGTATGTCATCTGTACATAAGCCTACATGTTCAAATTTGTGAGTTACCCTCTCACAGCCAATTTGATGTTTGTTTCTATAGTGAATTCTAAGGTGTGTTTTTCTTGTAAACGATCTTTGGCAAATGTGACACTTAAATGGTGAGTACCGATGCTGGAACATATTTAACTGAAGAACCATTTCCTTTGAATAATTATGCTTTTTAACATAATGCATTAAGAGAGCTTCTCTGGTCACAAACTCACACGTACATCCTTGACATTCACAGAAAAATGGTTTAGCTGCCAGCTGAGTAAGGTACTGGCTGGGTAAATTTTCGTGTTGCTCTTGAAACTGAAATTTTGAGGTAGTTTCATCTACTACTGACTCAGGGCACTTGGCGTCTCTAGACGAGTAGGACTGCAAAGAGCCCAAAAAATGCTTGCTTCTTGAAGAATTCTGCATGTTAGAATTCTTTAAGCTTAGATGTTTCAAGCCTAACATTAGTTCCAACATGTTATCTTCACTATTTGAATCTTTAGAACTATCATAAAAAGATGTTTCTGGAGAAGAAGGACAAGTTTCTTCCTTGAAGCCACTGTTTCCTTTAACATTTATATTACAATACAAGCTCTCTGGAGAGTCAGCATTTGTATCTGAACTATGACCTAATTCTGTATTAACGTCTGAAGGGGATTTACTGGCCTGAGCATCACTCAATAGATCAAGAAAGTCTTTAGTTTTCATCTCCATTTTTTTTTTACCTTTGAAGTTATATGGATGAGCCCTGCGAAGGTGTTTTTGCATACCTCTGGAGTTCTTGTGCGTGGAACAGAAGCCCTCAAAACCACATGAATTTTTTTTTTCACCAAAGCAAACTGCCACATTGGAACACTGTTGCTTCACATCTGTTGAATGGAAGACTCCTTCCTGGGACATGAGAAAGCCTGGAACTGTTTGACTGTGAGCCAGTGTTTCCATCAGTAAAGGAGACACCTGGCCTTGAGTTACTGAAGCAGCTGCACTATGGTTACCACAATGAAGACTGCAATTACTTTCATCATCTAAATCTTCACTATCAGAGAGCAGTTCTTCCTTAATCTGTGGAATTTCCTGTGATCTCGTGGGATCCAAGTTTTCATTCAGATTGGAATTTTCAGATTGTTCAAGCAATTGAGACTCTGGAAGATAACCACATTTATCTTTTGAAACTGAATCTTCAAGTTTTACTGTTTGCTTCACTTCCCCATTTGACACTGCAATATTATGCACTGCAAGATGATTCTGAAATTCAGTTTTTGAATAATAAAACTTTTTGCAACCAAAGAAGTTGCAGGTGTATGATGCATCTCTGAAATGCTGTGCCTCATGATGGTAAAGTTGCCCTAAATCACTGAAAACAATATTACAACCGTTTAGCTCGCATTTGTAACGCAGATCATCATGCGTTTGTTTGTGATTAAGAAGCTCATTAACTGACCCAAATCTAGCATAACAATCCATTGACACACACATATATGGTTGAGGTCCACAGTGCACACGTTCATGTTCCCGTAAATGAAAGGATGTCATGAAGTGTCGACGACAAAAAGCGCATTTCTCTCTCCTGTTTTTCATATCCAAGTAGTGTTTTGCATTCTCATCATTGTTTTGATGCTCAGCTTTCAGATGTACACTTAAGTATTTGAACTGTTTAAATACTCTAGAACAATCTGTTCCGGGACATGGATAGATGTCTCTGTCTTGTAGTTGGCAATTTTCCAGTTGGCTAAATGTGACATATTCATGTGCATCATTTTCAAATCTTTCAGACTGCTCTGGCTGATACGTCTTTTCCTGAAGTGCTGGAGTGGGACTGCTAGAGGCTGTTGTCTTTTGTGGTGATCTCTCTTTTTTCAGTATTATTTTCTTTTTTGGTCTGTGTGTTCTACTAGGTGGCATCTTAACATGTTCCATTACATGTGGTACAAAGAATTCCTTTCTCTTGAACTTTTTAGTACACACAGGACATGTATAAATACCATCTTCCATATGCATCTTAGAATGATGCAATATTCTAGCTTCTATGCACTCCCTTTTGCAGAGCACACAAAAAAATTTGTATTGAAGCCATCTCTGGTATCGTTCTGAAGAACCAATAGGTTTTTTTACTCTTGCTTTTTCTTTATGGTAGCTAATTGTGTCTTTTCCATCATAATATTTATGTTCTTTTGCTTCCTCATAGTCACTCAAGAAAGTTTCTAACATGTCAGTTTCATTGATTGACATATTAAAACTTGCATCATCCTCAGAATCAGAGCCCACTTTCCCTAAAAGTTTAAGGCAATGTCGCTTTAAAGTCTTCCAGTCCCAAAACTCAGGATCAAATGGCCAGTATGCTTTTAAAGCTAACAGCAGCTCACAACGGAGTGAGTTTGGAACCAGTGCATTTTCTTCATCAAATTTCTGATCTGGTTGCATATAGAGCTCTTCCAACATATTAAATCCTCCCAATGTTGGCTCAAGCAAGAACTCAGTGAGCTGACAAGCTCTCCTAACTTCAAGGTCTTCTGGCAAAAGGCATGCAATTGTTTTACATACTGATGTCTTCATTTCATCACTTCCACTTGATCTGATCTGAAGGGCTCTCACACACAACAAAACAGACACAGCAAGTCCTGCTTCTTCTGCCTGTTAAAAACAACAACAACAACAACAACAAAAACAACAAAGCCACAAAACATATGTTACTTCTTTGATAAGCACATTCTCTCCCGAACTGTTCTCTGAAAGAACTATGCAATAAAAGCGACAGACTAGAGCACATTCAAAATACGTTTACGTTTGAGTGTTATGTGCCTGAGTCACCTCAGCATGCTCTAAAAAAATTCAAGTTACTTTATGTGAGCGACCTCTTCTATTTTTAAGTGAGCATATTCATCTTTTAGTGCACTCTGCGGAGAACTCACATTGACTAGTTCAGGGTGTTAGATGTGAAACATCCTTTTTACTCCTGCCTTTCTTCATGGACTGATTCAATCACAATTCCTTCCTCTCTTCACTCCCTGTCTCTCAATCATATGGCAGTCAGATGCCTAAAAAATTGATGCAAGTCTTCCACATACAGTACTCCTACAGTATCCACACAGGATATTAATTCATAACATCTGTAAATGTGTAATAAGGAAATTAATATACACTTGCACCTTGAAAGAAAACAACCTTCGACAGCATAAGGAGTATAAGAGTAAAAAAAAAAAAAAATCCTGATGAAGTTCACTGGAATTTCAACTCCAAACATTTTCTAATAAGTCTATGCAACTTCGAAATACTGTTCAGTACTATTAGGAAGATATGTAAAACTATTACCCATATGCTGATTTAAAAGAAAAAAACACAACAACTTTAAATTCTGCATAGACAAGATTGAAAGTCATTTTGTTCCAAAAGCTGTCAAAAATCACACTCTTCAGCGTAACGACTGAGTGCGTTAAGTAATTAGTTATTATCTGTAAAGACAAAACTTATTTATGAATAGTGTAGAGATGGCAAGTGATTAACATGACTGCTCCTACATCAGCTCAGAGAGTAAATACCAAAAGAGCTCTGGTAAATGCCAAAAGACCTAAGAACTCGCAAGGTCTTATCCTCACCATGCATTGCCTATTGTAAGTCATGTAATGCTAATGTATTTCAACAGCATCATTACTTGCTAGACAGCAGTAAAAAGCTATTTTCCCAATCTAATGATATTTAAAAGGAAGCTCAAGAGGTTAAAATTGTTGTATGTATTACAATATAGTGTACTTTATATAACTGCACTTTCACACACATTTTACAAGTAGAGATAGGCCCACTTTAGGAATAAAGACTTCTCTGTGCAAAGCACTTTCATTAACTGAACAGAATTAATCTTTGCCAAATTAGAGTTCCATATTCTCCTCTCTGCTCTCTCAGGACTATCATGCAAGTTTTCTGACTTCTATTTCATTTGACTCAAAAACAGGGCTTTGATACTTGCTTGTCATATCAAATCTCACTTGGCAGCTCATTTAATTCACAGGAGTAACCCTAGCCAATGAAAGAGACTCCAAGGCAAACTTCATTAAAAAACAGAACCCTGCCTGCTTTATCCATAACCCGTTTTGACGCCTTAACTCTGAATTAACTTATGACCACATAATAATGCAAAAGGCTGAGGAAATGAAAGGCTGAGGCAAATTTAGGAATGCATTGTTAACTGAAGGACTCATGCAACTGAAGTTGTTCACATGACAAATTCTACAGTACATCTGCCAAGCTATGCTGTTTTTCATGATGAAACATCTGAAATCTTTTGGTAATAGTGACATTACTAAGGGAAAAATCCCGTATCTAATTTAAGATCTGTATAATACCTTTGCTAAAAATAAATAAAAATAAAAAACCTGTAACCAGCTACTTTATTTTTTAACCTGAAAACCAGCTGAATTATTTTTCCTCCACTTACATTAAGGAATTCCTGATTAATTTTCATTCATAATTGCCCTCAAAACTACTCTCATACACTGAGTAGGCACAGGTTCAGTTCAAACATCAGAGCAGCTATTAAAGGAAGACAGAAACAGTCTACTGAGCAACTACATCTGTCCCTACCACTCTGCTCACAAACAGCAATACTGTATTCATCTCCTGCTAGATGTAGCAATGTAAGTCTTTCCATTGCTTCTCAAAAAGAGTTTGTGAGGCTTTTAAAATTGCTGTTAAACCTCTGTTGAACCTTTGTGTGACTGTCTAAAGAGAGGTATCAAAACAGAAGGTAGAATTCCAGATGTTACTGCACCACAGATTTTGAGGATAGGGATATCTTCTCATAATAATAATTAAAAAAGTTACATTTCATTCAAGTCTTTATCTCTTAGAGATGCTGCAAAAATCAAGAGTGAGGCACAACAACAATCAGGCATCAGATCAAAATATAGTTATGCTTTGCCTGCAATATACTATCTATTTTCAGAGTAATAAACATTCTAAAATAATCGTTAGTAATAATTATAAAACTATCAAATTAGTAATAATCATTCTAAAATGTTCATAAGGTCACTTCAACAATGTGCTAAACTGACAATTTTTTTTTTTTTTAAATCAGAAAGGTATTTTTTTTAATTTAGAAACCTAAACAAAGCCAAAACATTGAAAATAAGCTAGATTTTTTTCATAGCAGTTCAGCAGAATTATCAAGAATGCAGTAAATTCATCTAAACAGTTCTGGCTGCGTCCAAGTCCTCTGAACTGAAACTTACTTCTGATTGTATGACTCTTATCAAGAAAAATAAATGCTGCAGTGTCTTGGCAATGATGCCAAATTGACGACATCTCTCCAAGAAGGAATCTAAAGAAGGATCTATTCTTCTTTGCAATTTGCTCCAGAAAAGTGTCAGCTCCCTGCGAAGAATTTGAAGCAGAACATAAGCACATTGCAGATATGCACAATCTGTCCATAGCCTACACACTTTAGTTCCGAGTTAACACCACAGTAGTTCAAGTGTTATTAAAAAACAGTACACACTTCAATCACGTCTCTATCTCTTAGAAACTGATGATAACAGTTACCACGCCTTACTTCCAAACATAGACTATGTTTTGATCCGATGAATCTCCTGCTAATGGGGAAAGACAAGAGGATATATCTTGCTTAATAGACATCTAAAGCTGCACAGATTCCCTTTTTAGTCACTAAACAAGTTGTTCCCACTGACACTTAAGTGTTATGTAAACTTTTCTTAATAGTTCTAAAACATGAAGTGAGTGAATGAACAATACCACAGCTGACTGAATTCAGATATCCAAGATATATTCGAGGTGTTTGATAATGTAAGACTTTATCCAGATTATAATTTAATCAGGAGAAAAACACATTTAGCCATGCTTCAGAAGCCAAAACTACAAACCCATTTTATAAGGGGCAGAAAAGAGCATCCCTACTTGATTCTACCAGCTTGCTACTGCTGAAACAGATGCAAAAATGTTTTGTATCTCTAGACAGTTAAGGGAGTAGAGAAGTTTTAGACTCACAATTCCTACTACTTATCTCTCTGTGGAAGAAGTGCAAAAAAAAGTATCAAACTCCTACGAGTTTATCCAAGAGTAAAAAATGGAACTGGATTACAACATGCTTTGTGGAACCACAAAGTTTGCGTGTGTAATATTAATCCAGACAGTATTGTTCCAGCATTACTTACAGAGATACTACATTGTCAAAACATTACTGCCAACACCAATAATACAAGTGCTGTTTTATTTTTGAACAATTTTGACATTACTTTTGTCTGATAGCCATTTGGTGACAAACTGCTCTCTTCCTGCAACTATGACTTAACAAGGCTAAAGATGAGCTATTTATGTTGTCATAAGTTTTCTAGAGAGTATTTCAGCCTGATGTACTTCTCAAATAAATTTACATTTATTTCACTACATATTTTTTGTACTTGACCAGCTCAATTCTTTTGAATGAAAGCCAGTAAGCAGTGCAGAAAAGAACAGTTAAAAGAGTCAGTAATACTACTTACCAAGAACAATACACATTTGCTGTTTGAAGCTGATGAGTAAGGTATGTTGTACAAAGAATAAACGCAGTGTTTTCTTGTCCCTCAGATTCCAGATTACATATGATGTCTAGTACTTCTTTGCAATCCACCTTCGCAATCTGAAAAAAGTAGAAGAGCACTTCTGAACATGTTTACAAAAGAAACGCATGTTTACTGTATCAAAGGAAGTGGTCTCACAGACGAACAAAACACTGTCTCCATTTAATACAAAGTTCACACCACATCTTTCAGCTATGGAACAGCACAAAAAGTTAGTTCTTATCCTTTACTTTTCTTCAGGACAGTCTTCCATTTTGGACAGTTTAACGAAATATTTACGTAAAGGCAACACTTTACTTAAAACTCCCAACTTCTCTGCATTTGAAAGCATTTCTGTTTTCCTCTTGACAATTAAAACCCAGGTCTAAAAAGGTCAAGAGATCTGAAAAAGCAAGTCTCTTGCCCTTTTGGCCCATAATCATTAATTCTGAACAATCACATTCCTACACAATGTTAAAAATGTAAGTGTTTAGAGAGAGAAGAGCCCGTTGCAGTTCTGCTTTTACAAACAGACGCTCCTATTCAAAGAGTCAATCTCTTCTCAGTCAAGCCTCTGTTTAACCAAGCCACAGTCTCAAATCTACCCTTTATTTTCTGTCCTATATCCAAGCCCTCTCACCTTACTCCAACACCAACCCCCCTGCTCCTCCTTCCAGTACGAATACGAAGAAAAAGACTGCATTCAAAACTCTGAGTAGCCCCGCAGGGCAGAAAAAAGGACTTCAAGAAAAAATACAACTCTAGTCTTTGATCAGCATTGTCACATCTGTTGTAGAGTACTGTTATACACTATGTACCTTGAGATGTATGGGATTAAGTTAATGCAGCTCCTTACTTCTCATCTCTGCAAGACGTACCCTTTTTATGTTCTTGTATTTGTTAGGTGCTTATAGGCATATATTTTCAGCTCATTTGGAAAGTCACTGAACGTGTCTCAATTGGATAATTCCAATTTTCTCATAGACTTCTTTTGTGATTTCACTTAGTTATTCTTATTCTTTAAAAATCACAAATTCAATTGGCATATTTTATAATGCAAATTAGGAAAAAGTTAAATGACCCCAACTTTTGTCTCAGATAATTTCCACAATTATATATTGCCATTGTATTACTCAGTATCACAGCAAACATTCTTAAATAATGCCAAGAGGTTCAATGTTCTGATATAAGAATGATCTTCCAGGTCTTCACTTTTAGAAAAACAGAAATTGGCAGTGCATGCAAATATGGGATAGGTTGCCCCGACAAATGTGAAGATGGCATGACAGCCTGTGATCTGCCTAAATATGCATCACTTGAGAGAGATTATGCTCAGTTTCTAAAAAGCCCATAAACGAACAACCACTCAACTTAGGCAGTTTGAACAAAATAGTGCCACTTTTAGAGCTGCAAACTTGAAACCTACTTATTATCAGGCTGCAGTACACCAGAAAACACATTTTTAATAGCCATCAGTTACTCCTAGCTCAGGCTCACACTAAAACAAGATTTGGAACTTATCTTACGATGTCACTTCCTACACAGTGAGCTGGACCAAAAGGAACAGCTCTATCACCAACTCCAGCAGCCTGCAGTCACACAGCATATTGAATTCTCTCCTTCCCACCTAGAAGTATGATTTTTTTGGGTAAAACTCACTCATATTCAGGACCTCAAACACTGAGGTAGCAGGCATGCAATTTGCTTTCAACTCTTGTGTATTTCAAACTTTGTCAATGATACAGGCCATTCTAGACCTTCAGATTTTTTTTTTTAAACAATATTTACAACAAAAAATTCTAAATGCACAACTAGAAATCAACACACAGCACGCAGCCAAACACTAAGTAACAAATCAGACACTTTACTAAGTGAATGCATATACATTAAACATCAAGTTCTGAACTGTGCTTGTTACTCCATCAGAAACCCAAATGAGCTGACAGTTGAATAAAAACTCAGACTACAGAAAGAAAATCAGAATATTTTATATTAAGATGTTCTGAAAAATGCTATCATTCTCCCTGCATTCTATTGTCAAGAAGGATGCCAGGCTACTCCTCAAAGTTACTATATTTGCAGAGCTTTAAACTAGATTTGAAGGGGGATGGAGTTGTAGTTAGGCTTCTACCGGTGGGGCAGCGCTGTAGTATTCATGAAGACCAGGAGGCCTCCCACGCTCCGAGGGTGAAATTGGCATGCTCAGCTCGCTCCCTGAAGAGCCTGTACACCAATGCATGCAGCATAGGGAATAAGCAGGAGGAGTTAGAAGTCCGTGTTCGGTCAGGAGATTATGATCTGGTGGCAGTTACAGAGACATGGTGGGACAGCTCACATGGCTGGAATGTGGTCATGGATGGGTACGTCCTGCTCAGGAAAGACAGGCTAGCAAGGCGAGATGGCAGAGTTGCTCTTTATGTGAGAGAACAACTACATTGTATTGAGTATTGTCCAGAGGCAGATGAGGAGCGAGTTGAGAGTTTCTGGGTGAGAATTAAGGGGCAGGCTGGCATGGGGGATACTGTTGTGGGTGTCAGATCAGGATGAGGATAGTGACGAGGCCTTCTACAAGCAGCTGATAGCAGCCTCACAATCACAGGCCCTGGTTATCGGGGGGGATTTCAACTACCCTGTTATTTGCTGGAAGGCCTACTCAGCCAGCCATCTGCAGTCCAGGAGGTTCCTTCAGTGTATTGATGATAAATTCCTGATGCACATGGTGGATGTGCCAACTAGGAGAGGAGCACTGCTGGATCTTGTCCTCACTAACAGGGAAGGACTGTTGAAGGGGTGAAAGTTGAGGGCAGCCTTGGTTGCAGTGACCATGAGATGGTGGAGTTCAGGATCTCGTGTTGCAGGAACAGAATACCAAACAGAATCACAATACTGAACTTCAGTAGGGCCAACTTTGGCCTTTTCAAGCAATTGCCAAGGGAAATCCCATGGGACAGGGTACTCGCAGGTAAAGATGCCCAAGACATTGGCATTCAAGGACTGCTTCTTCCAAGTCCAAGATCAGAGCATCCCAACATGTATGATGTCAAGAAAGGGAGCCAGGAGACCTGCATGGTTAAACAGGAAACTGTTGGACAAACTCACGTGGAAAAGGAGACTCTACAGATCACAGAAGGAAGGGCTGGCCACTTGGGAGGAATATAAGACTGTTGTCAGAGAATGCAGAAAGGCAACTAGGAAAGCTATGGCCTCCTTAGAATTAAACTTTGCAAGAGGGGTCAAGGACAACAGAAAGGGCTTCTTCAAATACACTGTGGATAAAGATAACACTAGAGGCAATGTAGGCCCACTGATGAATGAGGAGGGTGCCCTGGTAACAAAAGATAAAGAGAAGGCAGAGTTACTGAATACCTTCTTTGCCTCTGTCTATAATGCCAGAGGCTGTCCTGAGGAGCCCCATGTCCCTGAGGCCCCAAAGGAAGTCAGGATAAAGGAGGAGTTTGCCTTTGTTGATGAGAACTGGGTTAAGAGCAATTAAGCAATCTGGACATCCATAAATCCATGGGTCCTGATGAGATGCACCCACAGGTGCTGAGGGAGCTAGTGAAAGTCAGTGCTAGGCCATCCTCCATCATCTTTGGTAACGCATCGGGAGAGGTGCCTGAGGACTGGAGGAAAGCAAGTGTCACTCCAGTCTTCAAAAAAGCAAGAAGGAGGACCTGAGTAACTGTACACTGGACAGCCTCACCTCCATCTCTGGAGAGGTGATGGAACAACTTATCCTTGGCATTGACTCTAGTCATATCAATGATAAAAGGGTCATTAGGGGCAGTCAACATGGCTTTACCAAGGGCAAAATCATGTTTGAACAACCTGATAGCCTTTTATGAAGACATAGCCAGGTGGATAGATGATGGAAAAGCAGTGGATGCGGTCTATCATCATTTCAGTGAAACATCTGATACCATCTCCCACAGCATCCTCGCAGCTAAAACTGAGGAAGTGGAGTCCAGATGATCAGGTAGTGAGGTGGACTGTGAACTGGCTGGTGGAAAGAAGACAGCTGTGGTCAGTGGGATGGAGTCTACTTGGAGGCCTCTATCTAGTGGAGTTCCTCAAGGGTCAGTACTGGGACCAGTACTACTCAATCACAGAACCATAGAATGTTAGGGATTGGAAGGGACCTTCAAACATCATGTAGTCCAATAATCCTATATATATATATTAATATATTGAATATGTTTCAATATATTCAATGATTATATATGATTAACTACACTAGCAGTTAATACAAATGTTCTTCACTACCACAGTCTCTAATAGATCATTTTATCTTTTGCAACTCCATTGCAACACTTTATTTCTGCAATACAGAGAAATGAAGTTAAAGAACAAAATTCTAAAATACTTGATAAATACACATTAAAGAGGGACTATGGATTTACTAACCTCCTTAATGGAGTCTTCATTAGGCAGCATAGAACACACACATGTGATGTAGGCTTGGCGAAAAGATGAAACATTTGCAATTTCTGGAGAATCTGCACACAATTTTGACAAGGAAGTAGCTTGTGGGATGCAGTTTGACTTCATCAAATGTTTTATTCGCATCTGCAGAAAGGAAGGCCCTTCTCGTGTAATCAATTTATTAGCTATGAAAAGAAAAAAAAGCTTTGAGAATATACCATTTAACAACTAACACTTATCTGAAACTGTCTCACAAATTTGTAATAAAGTGTGAATCCAGTATAAGCTTTCTTAAAAAACAGTAGGTGTGATAAAAAGTGACAGTAATAAATGTAGTATTTTTCCCCACACATATTCAGAACAAATGAGTAGGGAGAGAATGCTGGGATATAGAAAATGGGGGATGGAAATCACATCAGACGATTGCATCCATTAAGGCAATATAGAATTATGCCATGACAGTGATGGAAGGACACTAATCAGACTATATGGTATTTTGAACAAAATACCACTAGTTTAGCTGAGATTCAGCATCTTCAGCTTTTAATTGTAGCTTCATATTACCAGACAAAAGAAAGAAAAATATTTCAACCCAAGATTTTTCCACCTATTCTGTTAAACACATTGCCAAAATATGCAGAATTAATTTCAGATAGAAAATATTATTTTTATGGTACTTTTGAAGAACAGTATCTGAGACATGCTAGGCTTATGCTCTAGATCAACCAAACAACTAATTATTACAGGAGACTGTGAGCTAATTCCGGATTAAAAATTCAATTATTTTTGTAATTGGTTAGCAAAATTTAATTAAATAAATTCAAAAGCAAATAAAAGCTGAGTTAGGAATTAAAGCCATTTTTATATTAGCTCAAGACATCTGATTGAAAACCTCACCATTTAGTTTGATTCTTTCCAGGTACTTAAGATGTACTTTGCCTTAGCTGAAGAAATAGTATGCTTCTTAACTGTTATGGGCTATTCCCAGCTTTAAAAACATCTAATACAAAGGCACCTTGATAGTCTCCAGATATGTACGTATTTCAAAAGACCCCTGAAAATTAAGAGAAAGTGGAGTCGATATGTTCTTACACTGTACATAATCACAGATCTTAAATATCAAATCTATTTAAATAAATTTAATTTTAGATGACTGAAGTAGCATCCATTTACAACACTTCAGAAGATATTCTGTGAAACTGCTGTTGTACTATAGGATAAAATGGTTAAAAACAACTGAAAAAAAACATTGTACGAGAACTCTTTCTGTACCTTTACTCAATACGACTGTCATTCCTGGTGTGGCCTGTAAGAGGTGTATTTTCATTCCTACTATATCAAATGGAAGACAGCAGTCAGAAAAGACTAAGTTTCCATACAAGAACATCAAATAGATCAAAGGAGTGACAGAATTAAATGAAGGAAGAAAAACTTGGTAACTGATCAGTGATTTCCATCTTGTATTACAGCTACAGGTATTTACCTGATAATGATTCTGAAGGTAAAAATGGATTAAAGTAATCCAGCAGATACCTAGGTAATGTACAATTGTTTAATCTATGCTCCGATCATGTCCTATACAAGGCAAAAAGAATAACTGCAACTTAGATATCATTTGACTTCCAGAAAGTCTATTACTGCAGAATCTGACCTCCTAAAGCAGAGAAAAGAAGGGACTGAAGGAAGAAATAAAAGTAAAAAGCAACTGACAAGATTCTACGAAACATGGTGGGGTACAACTTCATGGATCAGTTGATATTTCAGCATTAACACTGGAAGTCACTGAATTACACTTGTCTGATGATGAAAAGATATGCCAGATATGTCAACAACACAGTCTAAGACAAAAAAAAAAAAAAAAAAAAAAGATTTTCCTCACCGTAATTTATTGGCACATACAGCAAGATTTCTTTAAATTTTTCATTTTGTCTTGCTCCACTGTGTTGGGTATACAAATCTGACACATTCATCTCTCTGATGAAAAATAAAGTTTATGTATGCCTTCAAATCTAGTTCTCTTTTTTTTTTAAATAGGATTTTGGAGCTCTGTGATTCATCACGTATATATTATCTGGAATTGTTTTAAAATGTTATTGAATATTTGGTTACAATTTCTGGAGAATCCTATGGCCTATGTTGTCTTTCCCAGAGTTACACACTCCAAAAAAACCTGCAACTTTGCAGCACCTGTTCAACATGGTTATACTTTAAGAGGCTAACAGGAATAAAACCAACTAAACTAAAACACCTGTCTCCTCCATAAGGTAAGGGCACAGAATTACATAATTTAAGGACCGCAGTACTACTCTATTGTATCTGTAGTTATTAAATATCCCCATTTCCTCTCTGTCATTATTTTCCCAGTTCCATTACTAATAATGCTACTTCTGTCATCTACCAGTTTTGCATATTTGCTGCCAACTAGAACAGCAGGAACAGGAGAGATCTCACATGGCACTCATTGCCTTTTCAGTGCTTATCCTTTCACACAAGCTCTATTGCTACTTACTGTTACACATATTGTCTGTTGAAAGCACTCAGTATCTGAAATATCTTGTTGGGATGCAAAGATGACAAGTTTGGAAAGCTTGTAGAAAGATCTTTCAGATACATCTAAAAAGCTATGTTGTTGCCACAGGCCACAAGGCCTTGTGTAACAGGCCACAAGGACAACACTTTTCCTAACTATAAGATATTCCAAAAGCAAGCAAGCAACCCCCCTCACTCCCAAGAACAACAACAACAAAAAGAAAGAAAGAAACAAAAAACAGCCACCCACAAATAAGGTTTTCAAGATCACCACAGAAGAAAGACACTTAGTGAGAAGAGACATTTTAGGTAGATGTTTGGGTTCTTAGAACTGGCCTTTAAGATGGCAGTTCTGACCGCCACCTCTTTAACCTTATGTTTTACTTGAGAAACCTTGCTTTGATAGACTGGTCTAACAAATGATTCAGAAGTCATATTCAGATTGTTTAGCATGTCTGCATCTACTCCAGACTATGTGAGAAAGCATCTGAGCAGCTACAGAATTTCCAGAATAGCTCCAATGTCCTGTTGCCTCTGCTTGCAGCACATGAAAGAAATTCAAGTGAGAGCACCTCTTTCGGGCACATATCCAGCTCCAGCTAAATAGACAAATATGCACTAAATAAAGAACTCAATGGAATCAATGAATTCCAGGTTGCTGCATTTTCTCAGAAACAGGGACCTACACCCAGCCCAATTCAACACAGTCACAGATGTGTCAATCAATTTCTTGTCTGCAGTAACTTTATCCCAAGTTAAAAGACAAAGGACTGAACTATGCTATTATTGTTGAAGACAAGAGGTAGTCTGAACCATATCACAGGAAGTAACAAGGTAATCCTGCAAAGGAATGAAGTGTAGCAGCCATTGATAAAAATCAGTCGCATGTATAAGATGCAATTAAATCTATAAAGGAGTCCACACAGAAGCACATGAATTCACATTAGTCCACCATAACAGATCTTGGCTTGCCACAGGGAAAGCTTGTTGAACAGTTGAACAAAACAGCTGAAGATTTTCAGATTGTAATTATTTTCAGTAAGAGGAACAAATTTTGAAATGCAAGTCTGAGTAGAAACCCACTAAAAGCAGCAACTGGATGTCCTAGCAATACTAGTAATGAAAAGCTCCAAAGAAGGATATTAGTGGTAGATAATTCTCCTCAAAACATGTCAGAGATGGGATTAACTAGTGTGTTTGGAGTCTGAGTGCTTCAGCTATACTTGAAGTGAAGGCTGGCAAAGATAGTACAACTAAAAGAGTGGCTACCCAAAGCCAGGAAAAAGGGTTGGAAGAAGGATTCTGCTATGGAAGAAAGCTTGACTTAAGATCCTTGCTTACGGTGCCTTAATTTTAAGGAAAATATTTTAAGCTTGTCCCCCTCTTTGTTATTTTTAATTTAATGTAGAATATCACCAAGATAAACTGTGGTCTCATGTACTGTTAATGGAACAACTAGAAGAAATATCTGCAAGTACTCGATAACACTAATAGGTAGGAAAAATTTCAGTGAGTATAGAGTTTAAGAAAAAATATTAAAAAGTTACATGAAATTACAATAAAAATTGTATTTTCTTGACCTCATTTTTTTTTATTCAACATATTATATCCATAGTCTAAACGCAATCAGTTTCCCAGCCCAAAACTTAAGAAAAGGTAACCTTTAAACTCTCATCTCCCCTTCCAATGCACACTTTACTTACATCTTCTTTGCCTTTGAAAAATGTGGACATCAACTACTCCTTCCTGTGAACCACTCAGGAAATCATTCAAAAATCACAGCTATGCAAAATAAAGCACCTTAGGGAGCAAAAATTCTTTTTTTTTTTTTTTTTTTTTTAAATAATGAAAGAGAAATGCTTCTTTTAAAAAATGGACTAAAATATTTGTGGTGTAGCACAAGTGGCAAGTGGAGATACGTTAGAGAGGATTCAGTGTACTAGTGAGACAGTTTCAATCATAAGTATTATTTAGCAGACTACAAATACTACTGCACAAAGCAATTTAAACTGCAACTCCCTTCTAACTTTTAATCAGTTTCTTCACTAAAATTGCACCAAGTTCTCTCTTAATAACCCTATCTCATCTCTAAAATCATATGCTTACCTTCCTCTGTTTCTACTGGTTGCTGTGATAGAATTTTAAGAAGAACTGGATTTTTCCACACTCCTTCCTTTGTGATATCCACCAGTATCTGGAGGTTGTTATTCCCGAATTCCAGTAAAGCATCATGTGAATCCTACAACGTGAAAAATAAGTTATTAGAAGTCTTTGCTAAACATTATCTTAATGTAATTTCATTAAAATATAATAAAATACTAGGACAGAATTTAATTTTACACTATTCTTCTATGTCATTACTGTTCTGACATGTTTGCATTGGCATCTTCACAACTCATCCTCTCTCATATATGCTTCTCTAATGCTACAATAAAGCTTCCCAATTTCCATATACTGAAACTTCGCTGTAATGACAGCTCAAAAAAACAACTGTTCTGCAGTTGTAACTCTTTCAATTTTCATGTTTCTTCATGCCTGCATGTAGCAATTTCCTCATTTTTAAGTCTACCACTACTTTATAGCTTTTAAATAAAGATTTTTTTTTGCATAAAAGATGAAGGGTTTTGTAACAAAGCATGTAATGACATCTGAGAAATAGGAATTAAGACTAATTACTTCTCAAAATGAATAAAAAACATTGTGAATCTCAGACTTTATATTTACTGTTAACACAGTAAATGCAGTTGCTTCTGCAACTGTTTACTGTTGCAGAAGAAGGGTTCTGAGAGAGCAGCATACAAATTTTAGCTGATTTGATTTGGATGGACAGTGAAGCAGTGATTAAAAATCATCCTAAAATTTAATGCAGAGGAAGGGGGAGCTGCCAGCATTCAACTGTCACTCGCTAGTCTGAGGAAAGCGAGAGGAAAAAAACTTTAAGGAAGGAACAGTGTGCACCAGGAGGGGCTCAGAAAGGACTCTCATCTGCCAGAAGTGTGAGGCAGATGAAGGGTCACTAGAAGATGCAGATTTCCTGGTAGTTACACATGTGAGAAGACTCAGGGAACTTAAAGAGAAAGCAGAGCACAACATGAACAGCAGAGACTGCTATACAACACTCACAATCCTGACTAAAGTGGATCATGAATAACTTCAGTAATCAAGATGAATACTCATTTCTACTTTATACAGACACACAATTCCCTTGGAAACTAATTCATGCATAGCACATTTACAAATTAAGATACAAGGATTTCCAATCCTGATAGTTTAGATGCTGTGTAAACTGACTCAGAGACACAGCACACTGAACAGGTCTCCAACAGAGAGATTCATCCATCAAACCTGTTTGCATTGCACTATCCTCAGAGAGATCAAGCCCTATCATTTTTAATTCTGGAAATCTGAGGGAAGAATAATAGAAATAACATGGGAAAAGAAGGCTATAGTGTCAACACAGAAGAAAAGCAACTGGAAATGAATTCCAGCATTTAATGTTTCTAGCACGAAAACTGAGTGTTCACTTGCGCTGAAGAAGTTACAATACCACTGAGCAAAATCTTCCCAGAACTGACAAAATGGAAGCTACCTAACGATCAGTAGTCAATTTGTGACTACACATGCAGTAAAAGTTCCTTTCACCAGTCACTCCACGTTTTAAATTTGAGAGAGCATTTGATACATGACAATGTCCACCAGTTCTAACAAGCTGTGGTTAAAGTTAGCAGTACTTTTAATCATATAATCTTTGAATAGTGTGAGTTGGAAGGGACCTTTAAAGTCCAACCCTCCCACCTAACATCGGCAGGGACACCTTCCTCAAGAATCAGCTGCTCAAAGCCCCATTCAACCTGACCTTGAATAACTTCCATGGACATCCATAACTTCAGTTCTAGTGCCTCACCAACCTCAACACAGAACTCCTTCTGAACATCTAATCTAAATCTACCCTCTTTTCACTTAAAACTGTTACTCCTTGGCCTATCACTACAGGCTCTTGTAAATGTTCCATCTTCAGAGAAGCCCCATTCACTGGAAGGTCACCCCAGACCCTTATTTTCTCCAGGCTGACCAACCCCAGCTCTCTCAGCCCCTCTTGATAGAATAGATGCTCCAGCACTCTGATCAGCCATGGGGCCCTCCTCTGGACCTGATCTAAGAGATGGATCCCACAGCTGGACGCAGTACTCCGGGTGGGATATCACAAGGGTAGAATAGGGAGCCAATTATCCCCCTCTGGACCTGCTGGTCCCACTACTTTTTGTGCAGCCCAGGATATGGCTGGCTTTCTGCACCAACTTACAGGCTCACATCCAATTTCTCCTCCTTCAACATCCCCAAGTTCTTCTCCACAGGGCTGATCTCAATCCATTTATTCACCAGGATGTACTGATGTTTGGGATTGCCCTGACCCAGGTGCAGCACCTTGCACTTGGCCTTGTTGAACTTCATGACGTTCAAGGGAGCTCACTTTTCAAGCTCGTGTGTGTCCCTCTGGATGGCATTCCTTCTGTCATGCCACCACTCAGCTTGGTGTCATCTGCAAACTTGCGGAGGGTGTACTCAATCCCACTGAGTATATGGCATCAGTAAAGATAATAATAAGTACCAGTCCTAATACAGACCCCTGAGAGATACCACTAAACTCCACGTGAACATTGAGATATTGACTGCAATTCTCTGAATGCAGCCATCTAACTAATTTCTTATCCATCAAATAGCCCAATTCTCAAATCCATACTTCTCCAGTTGAGAGACAAGGATACTGCTGTATGGGACCGTATCAAAGGCCTTACAGAATTCCAGGTAAATGCATCAGTTGCTTTTCCCTTGTCCACTGATGTAGTTGTTGCACCACAGAATACTGGTAGATTGTTCAGATTTGTCCTTGGTTGTCTGAATAACGGGTTGGCTGTCTGAATAACCTCCTTGTCTTCCATATGCTTTAACATAGCTTCAAGGATGATTTATTCCATGATCTTCCCAGGCACACAGGTGAGTCCTGTCTGCAGTTCCTGCTCTTCCTTTCTATTATGTTTTAAAAATTGGAGTGATGTTTCCCTTCTTCCAGTCACCGCGGACTTTACCTGACCGCCATGACTTTTCAAGTATGATGGAGGGAGGCTTGGCAACTACATCAGCCAGTTCCCTTATGCCCTAGGATGCCACACCATCAGGCCCTATAGGCTTATGTACAATGCTATTATTAACCTCAGGTTTCCTTCCAATACCCTCTGTTGTATTCTCTATCTATACTGGAATTAGTTTCATGTTCTGAACTAACAGATATCATCACTTTTATTAATAATTTATTAAGAATTATATTATACTGTATCTATTACAGTACTCTTACACCTCTCCAGATTCCAGAATTAAACTGTGCTAACACTAGGACCACTGAACACTGGAGTAACCACGGAGCCTTGTGTCATGGGTTGTCAAGACACAATGAACTTCTTTCTACATTGTAACATACAAGATGCATTATTCAAGTTACTGAGTTAACTTCTATAACAACATAAATGTGCTATGAAAATACACAAGACTTTACCATTACGCCTACAGAGTAAAAGGCATCTTTGCATTTAATGGTTATATACCCTTTAAGACAGTAGGTATTGATGTTCAAAGTCCCTAGTATCAGATGCTATTTTCAGACCAACTTTAATGCTCTTACTTTCCTTTCTAATACTGCAACAAACTGTATTCCATAAACTTCTGAACAGGAAAATCCAAATTTAACTCCTGGGCAATGTACCCATGTACCAAGGAGGAAGCCTTATTCCCAATAAAGGACTGAGAACAGAAAATTACGTTCTCACAGTGAGGTTTCATTTATGTTGATTCACAGATGTCATAATTAATAGTCTCAAAAGTTTCTTCCTAAAGGACTTCTAATGACCATAACTACCAGATATGCTACTTAATAAAACCCAAATTGAAGTGAAACAGAGCTAACACAGGTTTCCTTCCACCCACAACCTAATTATCTACATCTACTCAAAGCGTAACATAGCATACTAATAGAGTACAGAAACAAGTATGCCATTCCTTCAACACTAAAGTCTGCGTCCAGTATTAAGTTTATACTGATCCATATTCCTAACTAGAGACTACAATTAAGAACAGTTTACTATGTGAGTACAACAAAAAGGTAGCCAACTAGCCTCAAACAATAGTTTTGAGCAATGTTACTCATTTCAGGCAGAAAGCACTGTTGTGGTTTAACCTGGGTGGCAGCTAAGCACCGTTTGCTCACCCTCCCCCCTCCCTCTCTGGGATGGGGGAGAGAAACAAGAAAAGGAAGCCTGTGGGTTGAGATAAAAGTTTATTAAGACAGGAAAATAATAGTAATAATAATAATAGTACTACTACTACTACTACTAATGTGTACGAAACAAGTCATGCACAATGCAATTGCTCACCACCTGCTGACCAATGCCCAGCCTATCCCCGAGCAGCTGGCCCCCCTATATATTGCTTAGCACGATGTCAGAGAGTATGGAATACCCCTTTGGCCAGTTTGGGTCAGCTGTCCTAGGTCTGTCCCCTCCCAGCTCCTGCTGCACCCCCAGCCTGCCCACTGGCAGGACAGAGCAAGAAGCTGAAAAGTCCTTGGCTTAGTGTAAGCACTGCTTTGCAACAACTAAAACATCAGCATGTTATCAGCACTCTTCTCATCCTAATCCAAAACATAGCACCCTACTAGCTACTAGGAGGAAAATTAACTCTATCCTAGCTGAAACCACTGAAAATATTGTTATTCTTTAAGAAAAAATCTGATTTTTTCCACAAGTTACGCCTTTAGATTCATTGTACTCCAGAGCTAGGCTAATCTTCTTCCCTGATCTGCAGTCATCATATAAAGAAACAACATCCCCATGAACCTTTAAATAAACAGACTTTCCACCTACAATCACTCTTCAATGTAAATGGCAAATTAGGAAAGGAGGAAGAAAAAGCAAGTTAACAGTAATCAGTTACCACTGTTAAAATCCCATCTAAGCACTGGCCGCCTTCAGCTGTCAGAACGTGTTTCGTAAGGTTTGATGCTTGACACTGGCTTGGATCTGGGATATTGCAGAGATGCTGCCAAGACTTGTCCTCAGACTATCATTACTTGCTGATCATATGTATGCACACCAATGACACTGCGCATCAAAAGTAAATACAGGACTATGGGGGCTACATTGAAGGGCACAAGCATCCAGCTGGTTTTCTTCACTTTGTTGACAAAAACGTAAGACTGAAAGCAAAATGAAGGCCAAGGAAAATGTGAGACCACATCAGTAGAACAGGGCATCAAATGACAAAGGATGCTAAAAAGGCTGGGGTACTTGATAATCTTGCCTCAGATTTTACTGTTAAGGTCTGCCCTTTGGCCTTCCTGGTCCCCTATATACCTAGTCAGAGATTTGGGGGGCATGAAGCAGCACAAGGAGGAGAAATGTATGCCGTAAATTGTTTGTCATATGTCCATGGCATTGAAAAAGGCAAATCTGAGGGTGCTGATGGAGCTCACTGATGTCACTGCAAGACCAATACTACTTCTGAAAAGTCATGACCACTAGGGGAAGGTTCCTGGTGCATGGAAGAAAACAAAAAAAAAACACCACACTAATTTTCCAAGATCAAGAAGTACACCCTGGAGAACTACAGGCCAGTCAGTCAACACAAGCACCATCCCCAGAGCAAGACCACGGAGCAGACTCTCCATGTGGCTGAATGTGGTTTCCAGAAAGACAACAATGTGACTCAGAATACTGGGCTGAAACATCATTATTCACGTTCTTAATAACTGACAGAGCATGGTCTCAGTTGGTCCACAGCTCACTCAGAACTCAGAAAAGAGCTGACATAGTGGAGGACAGGGCAGCCATTGAGAAGAACCTCTGACAGGCTGCAGGAACAAGCTGACAGGGACTTCATGAAGTTTCACACAGACAAATGCAGGTGTTGCACCTCACACAGAACCAAGCATCAGTAGAAGCTGCTGACCAACTGGATAGATTCCAGTTTGGTACAACTGGCCTTTAGGGTCTGTACAATCAACGGGCAGCGAGCCCTTAGAGCAAGCAACACAAAATAGAATCATAAAGGCTGGAAGAGACCTTCAAGGTCATCTGGTCCAACCATCACCCTACTACCAGTATCACCCACTAAACCATGTCCCTAAGCACCAGGTCCAACCTTTCCTTGAACATCCCCAGGGATGGTGACTCCACCACCTCCCTGTGCAGGTCGTTTCAATGCCTTCTGAGAAGAAACATCTCCTAATTTCCAACTTAAACCTCCTCTGGTGCAACCTGAGGCCATTCCCTCTAGTCCTATCACTAGTTACCTGTGAGAAGAGGCCGTTCCCCAGCTCTCTACACCTTCCTTTCAAGCAATTGTAGAGTGCAATGAGGTCTCCCCTGAGCCTCCTCTTCTCCAGACCAAAACAACCCCAGTTCCCTCAGATGCTCCTCACAGGACTTGTGTTCCAGGCCCCTAGCCAGCTTTGTAGCCCTTCTCTGGACATGCTCCAGGGCCTCGATGCCCTTCTTGTAGTGAGGGGCCCAGAGCTGAACACAGCACTCAAGGTGTGGCCTCACCAGCACAGAGTATGGGGGGGCAATCACCTCCCTGGTCCTGCTGGTGGCACTATTCCTGATATAAGCCAGGATGCCGTTGGCCTTCTTGGCCACCTGGGTACACTGTCAGGTCATGTCCAGATGAGCACTGATTAGCACCCCCAGACCCTTTTCCTCTGCACAGCTTTCCAGCCACCCTGCCCCAAGCCTGTAGCACTGCATGGGGTTGTGACCAAAGTGCAGGACCCGGCAATTAGCCATGTTGAACCTCATCCCTTGGCCTCTGCCCATCAACCAAACCTGTCCAGGTCCCTCTGCAGGGCCCTCCTACTCTCCAGCAGATGGACATTTCCCCCCAACTTGGTGTCATCTGCAAACTTACTGAGGGTGCACTCAATTCCCTCATCCAAGTCATCAATAAAGAAGTGCTCTCATACAAACCATTAAACAAACCAAGATTTAATATGGCTCTCTTGTTGTAGTTGCTGCTGTGTAGTTAAAATTCGCTAGTCAGCCCAAGGCTGCTAATACTGCTGTTGCAAACAGCCTGGCCATTTAGATTTTTGCTGTCAAGAAAAGCACAAGTAAAACAGGTGGAATTCAAGGGAGTGACAGAAGAGACACATCAAAACAGGAGCCAATTTTATTTAAAAAAAATAAAATAAAATAAAAACACAGACCTAAAAATACAGTTTTCCTTGTTCCAGGTCTTACTGCCTATGATGTTATCACGCATAAGTCCATTAACAACTAAGGATAATAGTGGCCATCTCAGAAAGCCCTTTGATTTTTATTTCTAACAGAAGTTTGAAGATCAATGCTGTCAGTCACTTCAGTCAACTCAGGCAATCATGTCAAGTGAACCTCCTTTCATGTTGCATATGGCAATTGTCAACCAGTCAACATATATGTGTGTATAGCCTCATACATCCTCATCCATCCCCCCAGTAGTATCTCTGTGGAACCTCTTAACAACTGCACCTGGACTGGAACCTTTCAGTATATCAGCTGGCGGCTGGGCTCAGAGTCAGCACCTGCCAAAAATCTCATTGTAGTCAGCTATTCTTTTAGTTTCAGAGGACATCTCTACATACATCTCAGATTGCATGCTAAACGGGATCAACATAGATAGTGTGCTGTATGTGTTTCTTCTTAAAATATTTAATACTAAACTTGAATAAAGATTGAATATGGATCTAAAATCCTAATAAATACATATATATACACACACAAAATAGGAAAAAAAATCTAGAACGCTTACCTGTATAGACTGATGGAATCCTAGCCATACCTCGTGTGGCAATTCACTTTCAGGAATTGAAAGCAGTAGCTCAAAACAACTCCTGAAAAAGTAAGAGGCAAGTAAGCAAGCTACTTGAACAAATTCTGTTTATATGATAAATAGCATTTGTGGCACATGTTACTTGACATTCAGATAAGAAGCGACAGCAGCAAATATATTTGGCTGCATTAATCAGTTAAAAGCCAGCAACAACCGCAGAATCAGGCATCAGGTGCCATAGCAAAGAGTATTCCTTTTCAAAAAGTACTCCTTTTTACTGTGCACAGGCTCGCTAGGATAAGATCACTTCTAGTCTTACAACCAAATAAAGTCTGTTCAATATAGCTCAGGATTGTTGTACTATTTCTGCTCTACCAAAACAGAAAGAGGAGAAAGTGAGACCTACTTATATTCCTTCATTTAAACCATCAGGATAATGTTATCCCTTTTAAGAAACAAAGGAGAAACAACTACTTGCATTTAATACATCCTCCTAATTTCAAGGGAATGTCAGAGAACACCGATCACTTTTTTAGGTGGGAAAGCAATGGGAAGACTATTGTCTATACTGTTCATGTATGGGGGGTGGGGGGGAGTAATCTAACCTTGCACTAGGCATATGAACTACCTAAACACCAACTGCCATACAAAACACTTTGACCTATTCAAACTAAGTGCATCAACTATGACACTATGTCTAGAGATATCATGAGATGGACATACGGCTGAAGTGTCCTTGCAACTCATGTCAACATTAAGAAAGAAAACCAATCTAAGACTCCAAATATAACAAATACACTGAATAATTTCCAACTCACACTAATTCCTGTTCAAAACCTCCAGTTCCAAATATTAAATATAAGACATAACAGGACAACACATTCATTCTTCCCACAGACATAAGAGCTGAGCTTAAGGAAGGGGAAAAGGTACAGATGTCCACAAAGCAAACGAGTTCAAAAATGGTTACTACCCAAAAAGAAAAAAAAAAAAAAAAAAAAAAAAAAAACCACTTTTCGCCTTTCCTCTGTTTTTTGCCAAAAACATGAAACAGTTACCTGCAAAATGTTACACCTTAGCAGCTTTCAGCCACATTCTACAGTCATATAACCTGGACAAGCTTGAGAAGTGGGCACATATGGACCTAAAGAGGTTCAACAAGTCCAAGTGCAAGATGCTGCCCCTGGGTTGGGGCAATCCCAGACATGAGTACATACTGAAAGAAAAACATATTGAGAGCTGCCCAGCAGAGAAAGACTTGGTGGTTCTAACGGATGAAGAGCTCAACATTGCATTTTCAAAGAACAAGGGCTTGGGGGTTCTCCTCAACTTCATGTTTTCCAACCAATAATGTACAAAGGGGTTTTTGTTATATAGTACTTCAGTGTACGCTTCTATCCCCCAAATCCTGTATCTATCTTTACTGTGATGCACGGTGGTGATTTTACTCAGCTGGGCAGCCAAGCTCCATCACAATCGCTCTCTCACTCCCCCTCCTCAAAGGGAAAGGGGGAGAAAATACTATGCAAAGGGCTCAAGGGTTGAGATAAGGACAGGGAGATTGCTCAACAATTATCGTGACGGGCAAACCAGACTCAGAGAAGGGAAATTTGTAAAATTTATTGCCTATTACTAGCAAGCTAGGGAAGTGAGAAACAAAAGAAAGAAACTAGAAACACTTTCTACCCATCCACCCTCTTCAACCTTCTCCCCTCCAGCAGCACAGGGGAACAGGGAGTGGAGGCTACGGTCATTCTATAGCACATCTCTGCTGCTCCTTCTTGGTCACTCTCTGCCCCTGCTCCATGTGGGGTCCCTCCCATGGGATGCTGTCCTCCCAGAACTGATCCTGCAGGGGCTTCCCACAGGCAGCAGCTCTTCAAGAACTGCTCCAGATATGGGTCCGTACCACAGGGTCCACCCATCAGGAGCAAACTGCTCCAACACGGGTCCCCCACGGGCAGCAGCTCCTGCCAAGTCAACTGCTCCTGGCATGGTCCCCTCTCCACAGGCTGCAGCTCTGGCCCGGAATCTGCTCTGGCGGCGGTCCTCCACAGGCCACATCCACCTGTTCCATGGGCTGCAGCATGGAGATCTGCTCCAATGTGGGACCCATGGGCTGTAGGGGAACAGCCTGCTCCACCAGGGATCTTTCCACAGGCTGCAGGGGAACTTAATCTCCTGCCCTGCTTTTTCACTGACCTTGGTGTCTGCAGGGCTCTTCCTCACTCCCCCCACTGCTGCGCAGTAGCAGTTTTTTTCCCTTTCTTAAATATGCTGTCCCAGAGATGCAAACAGCATCACTTATTGACTCAGCTCTGGCCAGGTGTGGGGACAGGGACCCATTGGAGGCAGCGGAAACTGGCCCCTGTCTAACATGTGGCAGCATCTGGATTCTTCTCACAGAAGTTACCCCTGCAGCCCCCCGCTACCAAAACCCTGCCATGTAAACACACTACATGCATCTCAGTGGAATTTAGGCATCATAACTAAGACCACAAATCAAAATACCAGGATCACTTCATGAAGTCAAGCCTGTCTACCTTACTCTGTGAGCACCACCACAGTATCTACCTACATGTAAATTAATTCCAAAATTGAATCACAATTATTGCAAGTAAACATTAATGGGTACGTGAATGTTCCTGGTATTTAAAAAGCATCCGTCTCTAACATTCAACTTCAGAATATCTTTTAAGTCAAAAATCTCCTTGATTTCACTTTCTTTATTATGGAAAGAATAGCTAGGCAAAAAAAAACCAAACACACTATTGTATGTAAACAATTATTCTGTAACCACTTTTATACCCCATTCACTTATTTAAATGTAAAGAATTTAAGGAACAATTAAAAAAAATACTTTGGAAGCTTTCAGAATTGTGTTCATCTTTAAATCGTATTAGAAAACTCCTCTTAGCTCAAGCTGCTTAGAGTTAAAAGGTGACTAATCATCAGATTATCAGCAGTACTAGTTCACCTGTAGCCAGAAGCTATCCTGCATTTGTTGAGAGCTTAATTAACTCTTAATGATAGAGAGCAGAGTTATAAATTTCAGTTAATGAGTTAGATTACAAGAGTTTATTAGAAATGCCCTGTTAAATATACAAAGTTATGACTATCATATGTGACTCCTCACAGAGGTGTTATGAGAAGCAAGGACTTTCCTTCTGGGAGCAATATGTATTAGGCTCACTGGTCTAATCAACTACCATTTAACTACTTAGAGCAGAGAAAAAAAATATATAAAACACCTTTTTGAAGATGAGGAAATGGTGAACTCCCTTTCAAACCAGTGCCTTCACAGCAATCATGAAAAAAGGTAGAGTACCCTACAGTGTTTGAGAGTGTCAGGGGTGGAAACATGTAGCTCTTTACAGCTGTGGAAACAAGAAGCCTGAGTTCTATTTGACCCATGTTCCTTCACACCCACCACCAAGAACATTCCTTCTCAATTACTTAACGCATCTGCAACATTTACAAGTCTGCAAACCACAAGAGCAGTTACCTCTCCAAGCTTTTCTTACATATCCTAAGGTTAGATGACAGATGAAGAAGTTCTCACACAGCATCAGCATCATATTTCTTATGGGGGGGGCATAGTTTCTACATTATGTAGAAGCCCCCCATAATTTACTGTGAACACACAGCTGAGCTGGTCAAGTGGCACAGAAAGCCACAGTATACTGAGTTTTGCCACTGCTGGCTCACCCAGCGGAAAAGGATGCCAGGAGGAAGATGTTCTTTTCCCTCATCCAGGAGGGATGTTGGAATGGAAGGACGATTTGAATAGTAAGTAGAGCAGTTTTGTTTTAAAATGGGAAGGTTACTTGTATTATTTCTTATCAGGGTTCAAGCCTGAAGAGTATGTATGACAGCTGAGGGTAATCCCAATTGCTTCCCAGAACTCCTACTTACACCAGAACAATATGCTTTCACATCCCTAACCAGTTAATATTCTTCCTCCCCCGTAGAACTTACTTTTTTTGTCTTTAATCTGCCCTACCTTCTCTCTCACTCCCTTGGAAATTTATATATATATATATATAAATACCACAGGAGAGCTCAAAATGAGGTAAATGGCATACCTAGCTATCTATGATCTCGCTCAGTGAGTTCCTCATTCTTTAGATTCCTCTAAAGTATAATCACAGCAACAACATGGACGATTCCAGCCTCTACTCTCTTCCACCACAATATACAAGCCGCAACAAACAAGTACCTTACACTGGAAGATGAAAGAAACCATGTCAGCAGAAGCAGAACATTCTGACTTCTCCTCAATGAGAGAAAAGCAATTCTGTTAAGCAGTTCTGACACAGAACTAGGATTCCTGCCACATACCACTCCCCCCCAAAAAACACATAGAAACTACTCCAGCATGAATTACTCTACATACAAAGATAACAAAAGACTAACTTTTAAAATTAGAATAGGAACCAAAAGAATACACAAGCTAATTGATAATAATACAACAAGATGAGAATGTTATCTATAGAGGAACGGTCTGCAAAAACAATCAAGGTTTTTGCAAAAAAAAAAAAAAAAATGTATTGAGTACCAGCCAAGTGATTTAGCAGTTTAAGCCTCCAGATTCCATTTTTACTGATTTCATGCATTTTCTCTCATTGGCAGAACAAAAACAAACAAACAAACAAACAAAAAAACATAAATCACTCCTAGTTCACATCTTCTCTTAACTCCAGGAAAAAAAAGATCTAGGCATTATATGAAGATACCTGGTTATGAAATACTGACATAAATGAAGTTAGTATATTACAAAACAAGTGCATGATCAAGGAGTTCATTGCAAACTCCTTCTCAAAAAGAACACTGGACTTCAAATCACAAAGCAGACCACCTACTGATTAGAGAAAAATTAACTCACTGAAAGACTATGACAGAATTACTCTTACACTATTATTGTTATAGTCAAGGTTCTGGGTCTTCACCTTCCTGCCTTTGAATGAAATCGTACCAAGGAATGTCTGACAAGGCTAAGGGCTGTAACTGATGATTTTTGAACGACCTTATGCTACACTTTTTAC
Organism: Nettapus auritus; assembly: GCA_011076525.1. NCBI lineage: Eukaryota > Metazoa > Chordata > Aves > Anseriformes > Anatidae > Nettapus > Nettapus auritus. The sequence continues at coordinate 13,414 of CM021787.1, read as the reverse complement.
AATCTCGAATAGCGTCTCTACATTTAAAACCAGCTACAAGGAAGTACAAGATACCCCAACTTTGCTGATGGACCGTAAAAAAAAAAAAAAAAAAAGTAAAGCAGTTCTCCTCTTTGATCCAAGAATCATTCTGCTTTGAATCATCTGCCTATAGACACTCATCAGAGAACTCAGGTTAAATTACATTTGGCTATCCCACAGCAACAGCCCACATGTCCAAAAACAGCTTATTGTTTTCAGAAAGGGACCTGCTCAGAACTACTTTGCATTACAGGTGAGAGGACACACACAGGAAGCAACTGCAGAGCAAGTGATGCACGTTTACTAATACACGCATGAAGCTCTAACATTAAAACTTCTGCTTAGTGGACTAGACTAAGCTTTTTCTATTAAAAAAAGTAATTTTCAGAACATTTCAATGGGACAGTCTTTCCAATACCATCATATTTATGCAAGTACAGCAGAACAAAGCCTTACCACTTCTTCACGTTAGTTTACAAAATGCTTCTGTACAGTTTTGTAGAATGATTAAAAAACACTAAAGATATTTACTAGACAATAAATCTTAAACACAGTTGTCAAATTAAGTATTATTCTGTATTTTATCGACTTGCCCATTCATTTGTGAAGTACAGTTCTGTATATATGTTTATTTTAAAGCATTAGTGTACCAACATAACACTTACAGCACTAGCCTGCCAAGTACCAAAAGAACATCTTCACATTCTGTAGTCAAGTAAGGTCGTGCATTAGCAAAGCTTTGGATGGAGATTCGATATACTTCCAAAAAAGGTAAAACATGTTCCGATGCACCCCGACTGCCAGCATACTGAAGTAGTGTCTGAAAGAAAATGAGTTATTGTTAACAGTTCTCATAATAAACTTATCTAAAATACAATCATCAATATGCAATTGATAATTGACAACAGAAGAACTCTGGAACTGAGAAGTTTATACTGTAATGGAGGGCTTCTTTTGTACAACTGCCATGAAGACAGAACCACATCTGGAACACTTGTGTCTTTATTACTAATGAGAAGAAAATAGGCAATTAAGAACATGATTTCAGCTGTACCATTTTAAGGATACACTTATAACAAACATTAGAAAAGAAATATGGAATCTAGATCATACTGTTACACAGTCATTTTCCAAATGCAAAATTACCCTTGATTTTAGTACTTGACCAGAGCAATCCTACCTTACCCAGGCAGTTTTGAAGAAAAACTAAAATCCAGCCAGTTTCAAGAAATATAAGATTAAAAACAAAACAGCAGAGGAATGATACCTCCCCATCTTTTTAAAATTTCAATGGCCATGTTATTTTCTTACCAGTTATAAAGTAATATTGAGGGCAGGCAGAGCACTGGACCAAGGACAGCAAAGCTCTACTAAATAGCTTGCTTCACAAGTAACATCCTTTCTCTGTAGGCATTCCACCCTTCAGCTCCAGACTATTTAGCTCATGTTCTTACAAATTACAAATAATCTTTCACCTTGTACCCTCCCTAACTCAAACAAGGTGCAAACTAAGGCTAGCTGCAATGAAGAAAAAAAGGCAAAAAGACTGTTTTTGGAACTCTTAGAGCCAAGACTGTATGGAAAAAGTTCAGAGTGCTCCATGGTATAGTTTGATACAAGCCAAATTGTCATGACTATGATCAAGTCACATCAGCCCCCACCATATCATTTCAAGCTGGGCCTCTGACACAACCAATCAATTTGTTTTAAAACCTTGAACAAATATTTAATTATATCAGATTATGCTTAGAAGGAGGACACTACTTAACAGTGAGCTTACTAAAATTACATGTAGTCATTGTAACAGACAAGCTTCTAAGGCTTTCAAAGCAGCCAGCTACATGCTACTTTTTTTTTTTTTTTTTTTTGACTATCCAGTGCCTGTCAGTGATCTAACTATACAGCACTAGTGCTATGGTAGAAAAAAATTGCAGGCATCCACATGACTGGCACAACCATGTGTGGTCTTTAATGAAAAAGTCTATAAATTACTATCTAGGAATCATAAAAAAAATCATGACTGTTTTGCAGATTCATATCCTAAAATTCAGTAGAGTAACTCCTAAATGAATAAAAAGTACAAACTATCCAAACCCACATTAGTAATAATTTTAAAGTGGTGGGGTGTTGGAGGACCGGAAGTTTACAGAAACCATCCTTAAACACTGCATAAAGCTCATTACCAGAAGCAACATACTACTAGTAGTTTGTTACCAGTCTAAGTGCTTAACTAACAAACTTGTAAAGGATTAGGTAACATGACAAGTTATATATAACATATAGAAAGCATGAAATTACAAAGACCGTCAAGCTACGATCCCTTGAGATACTCAAGTAATTGATAGCTATTGTAAAATCATCTATTTAGTAAACTCAGTAGCAAGCCTACAGTTATAGTGACTGCAGAAATAGAATATAGCAATCTCTGCACTTTTCTAAAAATACATCCATTAGAAAAATACTCAATTGAAAATTGTGACACATATTTAGATCATATGCAGGCAATAAAATGAGGTAGAATGTTTCTAAAACTTACATAAATTTTTCTAGAAAACATTGTACGCTTCCTTAAATGCAATATTATCCTTATCAGCTAGAATTAGCAGTTCTTTGAGTAGCCAATTACCAGAAAGCTCTCCCTGAATAGATATACACTGAAACCAGCATTAATCAAAACAGATTCAAGGTAAGAGACTTGTTAAATAGTTTGAAATTCAAAAGTACATAGTTTTGAACATTATTATTAGTGTACTAATAAGTAAACAAAATGCAGTAACTATATCACAGCAGCCCTTAAGAGTTCTTCTGTCATTTCATAGATACTCGAAATTTTAGTAGTCGACTGGGGACTGTTCCCAGCAGTCCATAATTTGTCCATAAATTGTAAAAGTTTTAACTTGTCAAATATTTACTACACACGCTTGCTTAACAAATAGTCAAGTAACAGTTTTAATAGCAGGTACTGCCTTACAGCTTGATTTTATTATCCAAAGACATTATTCAAACAGGTGAAGTCCGGTTAATAATGCACAGCTACTTTATGCTCTCTCCTTCTTCAACAATTGCCCATCTAACTGGGGAGTGGGGTGAGAAAAACGGGCTGCATGTAACCAACTACAGCAAAATCCACAGACCAGCCTAGGTCCTCGGTACTGCATTGATTTCTGTGTCCTCAAACTCTAGAGTATCTGCTTATCCACATTTCTTGTGTAGCATCCAATTTCTTGCTCAGAACTAATTTAAACATATCCAAGTTGCCTAACTTCTTGTTACTGTTTTAAATATCTGTTTAACAAAAAGAATTCAACCTCTTCTTAAACATACCTGCTCACAACTGACAGCCCTCAACCATCTCACCTTTAAAAATTTTGGAAAGCCAGTAGGTGCTGCATATGTGCAGATGAGAATCTTTCAGATCCTGTAAGCTCTGTCTTACTGATAACTGCCCTTCATATTTGTGACAGAGCAACCTCAAACACACACAAACTGTTCACACTAGCTGACCCTTACGGAGCTCCAACAATAGACATATTCTTTATAATCCAAACATACAATGTATCACATTTGTACTATGTAAAATTGTAGAGCCAACCCACTACTTAGGCTTCATGGGTTTCTTAGCTGTGTTATCCTGAACACTAACACCTTAGTCCCCTGCTCAAAAAGCAGGTATCCAAGGAAATAGTCATCCAATATCAGTCCCAGAAAGCAAGCAGCACGTGACAGTACAAATTTCTATGTAGCAAAACACAGCATCCAGACAGCTCAAAGCATAAGAAAGCTATTTACGTGTTGTGCTCTGACAGCCTCAGTAACTTCCACAGCACCCTGCAGAACGACGACACAAATTTATGCACAGGATGGCAAATCTCTTGTTATCCTAAAATATTTCTTTTTCCTTCCCTCATCACAGCTACATTCCCAAATCCTATTTAAACCAACGAAAGTGAGTTTCTCTCTAGGCAAGATCTGCTGTAGCATGATAAACTTATTATAAGACATCAGTGGTACTCTCCAAGCTGTTAAAAAGCTCAAGTTAACTTTGTATTAAGTTTCAATTAGAGGCAGAAGACCTTAGATTATTTTTAAAATTTTATCACTAGAACTCTGTGCAACATCCACAAGCATCCTCAGCTAGGAGGAGAAACCAAGATATAAAATTATACTCTACCTACAGCAGTTTGTCTGCACAGTGGCATCACAAATTCACACTTCAATGAAGTGGCAGGATGACGGTCTAAATTTCATATTTTCCTCTGGATCTCTCACAAGTACAATCAAGATAACTGAAACTGTCCAAAACTGATGACAACCCAAGGATAAGTCTTTTCCATTTTTATCTGTACTATAATGACGTTCTGAAGTTAGATTACCATTCAATAATAGTACAAAGACTGAAGTGCACTTTTCTATAGGTATTTTTAATTATAAAAGCCAGCATTATCATCTTATTCCATTGATCAAGCGCCTGTACATCCTCATCTACACTAGTCAACCTAGTCTGGGTGACAAGGTATCTATATGTGTTGATCATCTTGATAACCTGTGCTCGGTATTTGCCAAATATTTGTTTCAATGCTCTGATGTAACAAATAGTATTGAAGATAATTTTAGCAAAACCTGAAACAAACAAAAAAAAAGTAACACATTATAGAGTCCCACGTAAATGCAAAGTCAGAAATCTTAAGAGTATACATGACATGGGAGACACACAGCAGTAGGTACAAGCAACATCCTGCAGTTTGCAAAGCAAGAATTCCAAAACCTTACAAACCTTTCTGTTGCATAATAAGCAATAGGCTAAACATTCTCCCAGAAGAAGAGTACGGCAAAGTACACAACCTATTGATGTAAAAATTGAACACTACCACTCTCTACTGCACCAGTAAAACTGTTGGTTACAAATAGCATCAAATTTTGCTATTCACTACTCAGAGATGTCAAATGGCTGTATCAACTAAGGTGTGGAAAATCTAGATCATGATGTTTTTTAAAGAACATAATCTTTGCAGTTTCAGCAGGAAAGGCTCTGAAACACAACTTAATTATTTAACCTTAGAGCTTACAGTAAATGATGGTGTGTGGGAAACAATAACTACTTAACCACTGAAATTATTTATTTATGAATAAGTCATCTCCATCACTAATACTTTAACCAGGTGCAATTATTCTTCTGTAACTCTAAGTTAGTAGCTTGTTTCAGAAATCGCTCATGGCTGCATATCAGGATTCACAGTCACATTAAAAAAATAAGCAAGATCACCAGAACCCATAAACATATTTAGCAATTTAAATTGAATACAGGTCTTCATAAACTATTAAGTACAGCTTGCTCCATAGCAGTGCTCAGCCAAGCCTGGATAGTTTCCATGCCAGGCTAGGTAAAGAGCAGAAAAACCTGAGGAAACTAGCACCGAGAAAACACCATGCGGCCCAGCTGCCCGAGAGACCTTGCTTACTCGCAAGGACCTCCCAAGAGCTCTACAAGCTGCCCAGGCCCAAAGCGCTGCCAGAGCCCAAGGAGGCTCTCCAGCCCAACGGCCCAGCCCGGCCCCGGCAGCAACAGGGCGCCCCCAGACACACCGCGCACGTCCCCGGGCGGCAGCAGCGCACGCCGCCGCGGGCACCGCGCTGCGCCACGACAGCTGTGGGGGGAAGCGAGCGGAGCCCCCGGGCCCGCGGCCCCACGCCCCCGGTAGCGCTGGGCGCGCGGCGCGGAAGGCCCGCAGTCCCACAGGCGGCCTGCGGACCGCGCCGCGAACCGTCGCTGCCCGGCCCGTACCTGGCAGAAGCCCCGGCAGTAGGCCCGGGAGGAAGCTTCTGACACCTCCTGCTCGCAGAGCTCCGTCTGCAGCTGCCAGAGGCGGGCGCGGAGCGCCGCCACGAGCCGCTGCATCTCGGGCCGCGGAGCCGCCTCGGCCTCAGCGTCCGCCATCTGCACCCAGCCCCACAGCGCGTAGGCAATGATCACGTGATCCGCAGCCACTGACCTCATCGTCCCGGGACGGCGTCACATGACGCGCACGTGACAAAAGGCGCGCTTCGCCGCCCACGTGATCTGAGATCTGGGGCACCGATAAGGCGGAGGGCGGACACCTCCTATCGATTGACGTCACACGCCGCGACGGGACCCTGCCTCGTCTCGCTGCGGGGGGGGAGGAACGGAGAGAAGGGGAGGGGAGGGAAGAGAAGAGGAGGGAAGAGAAGAGAAGAGAAGAGAAGAGAGTAACGCCGGTCTTTCCGCGCGCCTCTGGCTCCCGCGCGTGGGGTGGGGCCGCGCGTCCTGAGGCGCCCACGTGGCTCCCCCACACACACCCCGCGAGCGGTCTCTTGTGCGGGCGCTCCGTGGAGCCCTCAGTCTATCGCTTCTCCTTCCCTCGCTCGGAAACGGAAGCGCAACGCCAGCCCGTTGTATGCTGGCAGCTTTATGGGCATTGGCATTCCTTTGGGTTTGAGGAGGAGGTCGCCGAGAGGAGCTGTAAATGTCTGCTGCTGGCCCCAGAGTCAGCACAAGCAGATAGCTCAGTGCTAGGTAATTCCAGGGTAAGATTATCTGAAAGGTAATAATGAGCAGTGGTGAGAGCCAGATTTTTAATCTAAATTGTATTTGTTTTAATTCCTGATTAAAAACACTTCCATGGAAGCAGAAAACTGATGAATTTAGGAAATCCCTCGAGGGTCTCATGCCCAGTCGATATCCAGGAACAATAAGAAAGCCAAACAGTTTTTACCTAAAGCTTTTCCTTACAGCAGAGAAATCGTGTAACTGTGGAATAATGTCAAGTTAGATGAGAGCAGCCAGCAATGTGTGCTTGCAGCCCAGAAAGCCAACCATATCCTGGGCTGTATCAAAGGAAGTGTGGCTAGTAGGGTGTGGGAGGTGATTCTCCACTTCAGCTCTGCTCTCATGGGACCTCACCTGGAGAACTGCGTTTAGCTCTGGGGCCTGCAATGCAAGAAAGACGTGGACCTCTTAGAGCAGGTCCAGAGGAGGGCTACGAAGATGATCAGAGGGGCTGGAGCACCTCTCTCTATTCTTGGTGAAGTCAGGAGGGCCATAAGTAAAACTACTACCTTGGACTTCCAGAGGTCAGACTAAATTGTTCAGGACACTGGTAGGAAGGATCCCTTGGGAGTCAGTCCTGAAGGGCAGAGGGGTTCAGGAAGGCTGGATGCTTCTCAGGAAGGAAGTCTTCAAGGTATGTCACCCTGTGCCTTAAGATGGGCCAGCGGGGAAGAAGACCGGCATGGCTCAACAGGGAACTTTTGATGAGTGTCCATGAGAAAAAGAGAGTTTATGGCCAGTGGAAGAAGGGGGCAGCGGCTCAGGGAGAGTACAAGGAAGTTGCCAGGATATGCAGAGAAAAAAAAAAACAGGAAGGCCAAACCCCAGCATGAACTCAACCTGGCCGCTATGGTCAAAGATAACAAAAAATGTTTTTATAAATACATTAGTGGCCAGAGGAGGGCCAAAGAGAATCTCCATTCTTTACTGGATGCAGTAAATGATTCTTCGGATACCTAATGAATATGCAAGAGACTTACAGAGGGGGGAGGGGGGGAGTGAAATGAATATGTATATATGCAATTAATATAAGCACCCTGGTAGTAACCTTTTGTGTGCAGTCTAGGAGGAGCAATCCCCCTAGCACCAAGCACTGCCATAAACACATGCTTTATAACTCTCCTCGAGTTGTGAAGTTTGATTTCCTTGCCTCAATTAGTCAGGCAGGACTTGCCTTTCACGACCCCACACTGGCTGGGCCTTATCCCCCTGGTTGTCCCACATATGCTGTGTGATTGCATTGAAGATGACCTGTTCCATCACCTTTCCTGGCACCAAGGTGAGGCTGACAGGCCTGCAGTTTCCCGGGTCCTTCTTCTTATAGATGGGCATCACATTAGCAAGTCTCCAGACATCTGGAACCTCTCAGGATGACCATGACTGCTGACAGATGATGGAAAGTGGCACAGCAATCACATCCACCATCTCCCTCATCAGCCTTGGGTGGATCCCATCTGGCTCCCATGGACTTGTGACAGTCCAGGTAGATCAGCTGGTCTCTGTTTCCACCTGAACTGTGAGGGGGTTCTTCTGCTCCTTGTCCCAGACTTCCAGGTCAGGAGGATGAGTACCCTGAGGATAACTGTGAGAAAAATCTCAGTAATTTTCTTCAGACAGGATGTTCTGTGAAGCTATTTTATTTCCAATTGCAATGGCTGGCATCCTGCAAGCATTAGCACACAGTAAAAGTTTATCATAACCTTATATTCCCTATTACCTGAGACCTGATTTCTCCCATTTCCTCATTGGCTGAGTACTCCGCGGTGTCAAGCCACCATGAGCACTCAGTTTTGCAGCAAGCTGGGAGCTTTGGTCTTTGGGCTCTGAGCTTCCCCTTGGCCACGTCGGGTTCGTTATTATCATCTCCTTGCCTTTTTTGTCCTGGTAAAAAATGTAGTGTTCCAGCTTGCCGCCGCTCAGCTTCCCAGCCAGAAGAGGCACGTTGCTCAAGGCAGTTACTTCCTCCCTGAGATGGCGTGGGGTGCAAATTTCTGCTCTTCCCGTTTGTGCTTTCTCTGGGAAAACGGTTTGGGAAGCTGTGCCTGCAGTCCTAGGGACAGCACCTGCTCGTGAAAAGCGGGTACTGCAGACTGAGCAGCGCTGTGCATGCAAGTTTTTTTTTCCTGCGAGTGAGTTATTATATTGATTTGGTTTTTGGCATGTAATCTGTTATGCTCCTAGATTTTTCATCCTGTGTAAAAGAAAGGTTTGAGGTAATTCCAGTTGAAAAAGCTTCACTTGCTTGCTCATATTGTCCTTTCAATATTCAAAGCTGAAGCAAAAGCATGGGTACTGTTGCATCTAGAGAAACCCCAGTTCTCTTGTGTGCACTCTGCATGCTGTTTACCTATGCTGGGAAAACAAAAACAAAAACAAACAAAAAACAGCACAGTTGCTGCTCATCCTACTCTCTTTGTACTTTCTTGTGCTTTGCCCCTCCCCTTTCCCAAGTGACTGGTTTTGGGTGCTGGGTGGGTCCAAATGTTACATGAGCCCCAGGCATGCCACCAGGGAGTTTATTCTGCCTGGGCTGCTCTTTGGGGTGAGTGCTTTGTTTTTCCTTTAGTCGGTTGCAGGGTTCTGTAGGTGGGTCAGAGTCTATGGTCTGATGCATTTCCAAGTAGAGACCATAACACAATTCTTTTAAAGGTAACAACTAGTGGGATCTGTTAGAGGAAAGCCATCTATATAGTAGTAGGTGCCTTTATTGCATGCAGCTCTTCTTCAGGTGAGTAATTGTTATAGCATGTTTACAGATAGGATAACAGTGTTACACTGTGTGCTTGCTTTGTGGCGTGTGTGGCACTCAGGGCTGGAAGGTTCCAAGGGGGGAATGCGGTTTCTAGGGTTAAGGTTGTAATGCTAAAACCTAAAGCCCTAACCCTAAAAATCCTGAAGCCCAAACCCTAAAAATGTTAAAAACCCTAACCCTAAAAAAAACTAAACCCTCTAACCCTAAAAATCCTTAAAAACCCTAACCCTAAAAACTCTAAAGCCCCAAACCTAAAACACTTAAAAACCCCAAAGCCCCAACCCTAAAAACCCTTACAACCCTAACCCTAAAAACCATTACAACCCTAACCCTAGAAACCCCAAAAGCCACAACCCTGAAAACCCTTATAGCCCGAACCCTAAAAACCCTTACAACCCTAACACTAAAATCCCTAAAGCTCCACTCTGAAAAACCCTTATAACTCTAACTCTATGAACCTGAAAGCCCCTACCCTAAAAACCCTTAAAACCCTAAAGACCTAACGCTAAAAACCCTTAGAACCCTAACCCTAAAAACCCCAAAGCCTCAAGCTTAAAAAACTAAAAAACCCTAACTCTAAAAACCCCAAAGCTCTAACTCTAAAAAACCTAAAGCCCAAACCCTAAAAACCTTAAAAGCCCTAATCCTAAAAGCCTAAAGCCCCAACCCAAAAAATCCTTACAGCCCTAACCCTAAAAACGCTAAAGCCCCAACACTAATAAACCTTTCAACCATAACCCTAAAAAGCCTAAAGCCCCAACCCCCCAAAAATAAAAAAAGCACTAAAAATCCCAAAGCCGTAACCCTAAAAACCCAAAAGACCTAACCCTAAAAAACCCTTACAACCCTAAAAACCTAAAGCCCCAACACTACAAAACCCTTACAACCCTAAAAGCCCTAAAGCCCCAACACTAAAAAACTCTTACAACCTAAAAATCCTAAAACCCCAATGCTAAAAAACCCTTACAACCCTAAAAAGCCTAAAACACCAACCCTAAAAACCCTTACACCTCTAATTCTAAAAATACTAAAGCCCCAACACTAAAAAAACTAAAATCACCAACCCTAAAAACCTAAAAAATCCCATCCCTAAAAAGCCTAAATCCCGAACCCTAACAACCCTTAAAACCCTAAAAACACTAAAGCCTCAACCCCAAAACCCCTTACACCCCTAATTCTAAAAACAGTAAAGCCCCAACCCTAAAAGGCCTAACACCCCAACCCTAAAAACCCGAAAATCCCATCTGATAAAACCTTACCACCCTAACCCTAAAAACCTAAAACCCCAACTGAGAAAACCCTAAAGCCCTCACCCTAAAAACCCTTTCAACCCTGAAAACCCTTTCAACCCTAAAAGCCCTAAAGCCCCAACCCTAAAAGCCCTAAAGCTTCAACCCTAAAAGCTCTAAAGCCCCAACCCTAAAGCCCCAACCGTAAAAAGCCTAAAAGACCTTACAACCCTAAAAATCTAAAGCCCAACCCTGAAACCCCTTACAACCTTAA
>JAACYP010025097.1:0-13240 GCA_011076525.1 Nettapus auritus | reverse complement strand
TGGGGGCGGGCGGGGTTTGGGAGAGGGGGCGGGGTTTGGGGAGGGGGCGGGGCCTGGAGATTGGGCGGGAAGGGGAGGGGGAGCGGGAGTGTGTGTGCACGGGTATGTGTGAGTGTGAGTACAGGGGTGTGTGCATGCGTGTGCATGCGTGCACAATGTGTGCGCACGTGTAGGGCTGTGCAAGTGTGCGTGTGTGCGCGCGCAGGGCTGTGCATGTGCAGGTGTGGGTGTGCACGGGGGCATGCAAAGGGATGTGTGCAGGGGTGTGTGTGCAGGGGTGTGTGCGTGCATGCACATCTGATTGCACAAGTGTGTATGCGTGTAGGGCTGCGTGAGTGGGTGTGCGTGTGCACAGGACTGTGCATGTACAGGTGTGGGTGTGCACAGGTGTGCACACACAGGGGCGTGCACAGGGGGTGTGTGCAGGGCTGTGAGTGTGTGCATGGGCAGGCGTGCACAGGGGTGGGTGCATGAATGGATGTGTGTGTGTGTAGAGGGGTGTGCATGTGCCTGCAGGTACCTGTCTGTGTACAGGTGTGTGTGTACAGGTGTGTGTACAAGTGTGTGTGTATGCACATCCATGTACACATCCGTGTACAGGTGTGTGCTGTGCTGCTCTCCCACCACCTCTGCCATTCCAGGAGAGGCTGAGGCTGAACCCCCTCTTCCTTCCTCTCCCTCCTCCTCCTCCTCCCCCCCCATGGGCGCAGCCCCCCACCTGCACCCCCAGCCCCCCGATACCAGGGGCTCACCCCTCCATCCTGCCCCCCCGGCATTCCCCTGTGCGCCCCAGCTGCACCCATCACCCTGCCCAAAACCAAGGGACGGGCGCTGGAGACCCCCAACACCACCCCCACCACGGCACGGTGGGGGCATTTGGAGTGGAAAGGGGGCTGGGGGCCGCTGGGGGCTGCCACCACCGCGGGGTCCATCAGCGCTGAGAGGCGCAGGCACACAATGCGCAATCACGGCCGATGAGGCCGGCACGCGTGGACACGCAGCAGATTGCACCCGGGGGGCGAAGGGGGGAGGCAGGAGGGGGTCGGCGTGCAGGGGGAACGGGGCTCAGCCCGCTTCCAGAACCGGGTGTGGGTTAACTGGGGTGTGCTTAACGTAGGGCAGCGGGTGGGTGGGATGGGACCCCCGGGGGTCCCCCCCAAAAGCCAAGGCAGAGCCGGGGGGCTCCCAGCACGGTCCCGGAGGGCTCCAAGCTCTGGCTGGGTTCCCCCGGTGCTGTCTCCTCGCCCACTTTGAGGTTGCCAAGAAGCACGTACATCCTCTGAGAACAATCTCGCAGGACAATTTCCATTTCCAGCACCGGGAATGGATTTAATGCAGGCCACGCGATGCGCTTAACGAAGGGCACCAAACCGCCGGCACCAAAGCTCGCTGCAGCTGAATGTGGCCCCATTTTCTTGATTAATTCAGAATAATGACGTGCTTACGGCCCCGAAGCTGAGCACAAAGCTCCCCGGGCACTTTGTCCTGCAGGAACCCCACTGCCCACCCCAGCCCCGTGCCCCCCTTTCCCCATGGCCACCGGGACCGCGCTCCCCGGGGCTGGGCGCACAGACCTTGGGGTGGCACCAGCACACTGGGGTGCACGGAGGGAGCTGTGCCAGGTCTGAAACCTCGCCTCCACCATGGAGAAGGATCAGGCCCCGCGTGGAGAGGTGGGACAAGCGTCGGTGACCCCATGGACAGAGCGACGGGTGGGAGCGCGGGGGAGGCCGGGCCCTCAGAGCACGACGGCGGCAGCCGCGCAGTTGTTGGCGGGGAGGACGCGGTGCTCGCAGGCGAACATCTTCCTGAGCTCGCCGCGGAAGCGGTCGTGCAGCCAGGCGTAGAGGAAGGGGTTGCAGCAGGAGGAGCTCATGGCGAACCAGTGGCACAGCAGCTGGATGAGCAGGAAGTAGTGCTTGTCGATGAGGCTGATGTCGATGTCCCGGATGACGTTGAAGACGTGGATGGGCAGCCAGCAGACCCCGAAGGCCGCCACCACCAGCACGATGAGGCGGAAGATCTTCCTCTTCCTCAGGCGGTCGAACTCGGCCTGGCTCTGCGTGGGGTGCCCGGGCACCACGCGGTTCCTCAGCTTCACCGAGATGCACAGGTAGGAGAGGGAGACGGCGGAGAGCGGCAGGATGTAGGTGAGGATCAGGGTGCTGTAGGCGTAGGCCAGGCGCTGCGCCTCCTTCTCCACCCAGAACTCCTCGCAGATGGCGAAGCCCTGCTGCCGGAACTCCACGTGGTACGTGTGCGCCACCGCCGGGGCCACCAGCACGCAGGACAGCAGCCAGATGCCCCCCACCACGTAGACGCAGCTGGTGACCGAGATGCGCTTCTTCAGGGGGTGCACGGTGGCGTAGTACCTGCGGGGGACAGGGGGGAGCCCCCCGTGGGATGAGGCTGGGGGTGGCAGCGTCCCCCTGCCCTGCCTAGGGTCACTCGTGGGGTTTTGGGGAGCAGGGCTCAGCACCCTCCTGTAACATCTCGCTGGCTGCGGGCAGCACCAAGTGAACGACCCCCACAAATAGCCCCCTATTTCCCCTCCCCTGCGTGCCCCCCGCTCCTCTCCCTATGGCTGTGACCCAGTGCCTGCCCACTCTGCACTCAGCAGCAAAAATGGGATATTATCAATATTCCATTATTAATAGCCCATTATTATGAATATCCCATTAATAAATAATAGCTCCCTCGCTCTGCCCTCGGCTGAGCCCGGTGGAGCTGCGGCAAAGCTGAGCCACAGCCGGAGGGCTTGGGGCAAAACCATCATCTGGTGTAAATCCCAAGGCTGCTGTGAGGGCAGTGATTTCGTGGGTGCCAGTTCAGTGGGAAAAGCACAGGAGAATTGGTCTTCTCACCCCAAAGAGCAGCTTTGTAGAAGTGTAAAAGAACAGGGCACTTAACACCACCACCAAGGGAAGCTTGGCTCACAGACACTCAAAGTTTTCTCAGCTATTCCAGCTAAATGTGCCCTGTTCTCGCCTTCCCCACTCCAGTCCCTTCTCGCCCTCCAACCAGCAGCAGGGGAACCCTCCCGCAAGGCTCCGAGCCTCTCCTGGTGCTGCTGCTCCGGGCTCTGCTCCGTCCCCGCAGGGCCTGAGTCTGCTTTTATGGCACGATGTATCTATGGAAACTCCGGTTCTCTAAAACAGCCCCCTGCCACGTCCTGCCCGTGCCCGTTTCAGCAGGCACAACGCTCTCCAGCCAGGTGCCAGGCCACGAGGTAATTTTGATGCAAATTTACACAGCGTAGCATGAAAACCTGGGAGAAAAGCGACGTCGGAGGAGGCGGGAGGCTCGCGTTTCCAAACCGAGGCACCACCGGGGAAGGCAGCCCGGACCCCCCGCCGCCCCCTGCGCCCACCTCACCTGTCCACCGCGATGGCCGTGAGCGTGAAGACGGAGACGTAGACGGTCATGGGCTGCATCAGGAACACGAAGTAGCACAAAAACTTCCCAAAAACCCAGCCCTGGGGGTTGAAGGCGTAGGCCAGGGTGAAGGGCACGCAGGTGGCGCACATCAGCATGTCCGAGAAGGCCAGGTTCCCGATGAAGAAGTTGGTGACGTTGTGCATCTTCTTGGACTTGCAGATGACGTAGAGGAGCAGGTAGTTGCCGAAGATGCCGACGAGGACGACGAGGGCGTAGCAGGGGATGATGAGGGGCTTGAAGGACTGGATGAGCTGCACCCCGGTGAACTGCGCGCTGGCATTGGGGTGCTGCTGCAGGACAAGCTCGTAGGCGGTGGCGTTGGCCCCATCCCCACTGGGCTCCATGGCCCCTTTGACCCTAAGCGGTTCCCTGGGACGTCCTGGCCCCCCAAAACCCGGCGGTCGCAGGGTTCAGGTGGCCGTGGGGCACATCCTGCTCCTCATCACAGCTGTGCCGCCCCGCGGGATCCTGCCCCACACCAGGGTGGGAGCCGGGGGGCTCCCCGGGGGTGGCTCCTCGCCGCAGCTCCCTGGGAAGGGAAATGGGAAACGAGGGTCAGAAAAGAGGCGACGCTGGCAAACAGCCCCCCAGGAGAGGCAGCACGGGGTTAAACAGCGCCCACGGCTCTGTGGAGGGAAGGGAAAGGGGGAAAAGCAGCAGGTCAGCCCCGGGAAGGAGGCACTCACCTGCAGCCGGCTCAGCAGCAGCCCTGCAGACGGAGCATCGCGGCGAGCCTGCCTCTCTGCGCCCAGCCGCTGCGCAGGGGCAGCTCCTGGCAGAAGCAAAGGGAAGCGGCAGGCGAGCCGGAAAGTCGCTCCTAATGTCTCTGGAAATCCCGGAGGACGTTAATGGGTAAATGAGTAAGGATGCGCTGCTGCTTTCGCACTGCCCGAAGCCTCGTGCGCCTGCACCGCGCGGTCTGCCCCTAACGAGGTTAGCCGCGCTCTGCTACGAGGTCGGCGCTGGCAGCGGCCCGGCTGCCTTCCCCTTATGCTGCGATTCCGTCGGCTCCACCGAGGTGATCCCACCGCCCGCGGCACGGCCCTGCAGGGCTTTCATTTCATCAGCTGCGAAGAAGGGGCAGGGGGCGAGGAGGAAATTCGAGGTAAAATCCAGGGCAAGAAGCAGAGCGGTGGCAGGCAGAGCCCAGGAGGAGCGGGTCCCGGTGCGCCCCAGGCACAGCCCTGCCTCCCGCACGCGTCCGCTCCCTCCCCTGCTGCCCACTGAATCATCTCCGAACGCGCTGCAGGCAAACTTTAATTTCCCGAGCTATTTCCATGTATTATCTCCCACTCTGACAGCGCAGGACTCGTAGCCGTGTGCCTTTCTCTCTGCACCAGCCTTTGTTTTACCCTTACGTGCCGAACTTCCCCAAAGCAAACCCCACTCTGCAGGTTTTGGGTCTCCAGTGGAAACAAACGGAGAATTGCAGCCAGCCTCAGAGCTTTGTAGCGCCGCTCAGAAGCCCCCCACAAGCTCGGCAGCCCGAATTTGCATTAATTGTGGGTTTAGATCAGCTCCCGTGTGCCCTGCCTGCTTGGCCCCACGCCTTGGTAAGGCACCCCGCCACGAAGGACGCATCTGGAGACGGAACCAAAGGCAGCCCTGCTCCCTGCAACGGTGGCGATGCCCCTCACCGTGGGGTTTTGGGGCACAAAAGTCTGTTCCCATCAGTTTTAGAGCAGCTTTTATCCCAAACAGAGCATCTTCTGCATTAAAATTTCACTCCTACTGTCCCGCTCCCTGCCAGAAGTACCGTCCATCACTCTCCACGTAAAGTCTTTAACCCCCCAGCACTCAGAACGTAAGATCCTGGTTTAGTGTCACGGGCTGGCATGAATTTAATAAAAATTAAATATCTTTGCTGGGCATTAATGGTACAGGGGGGCTGCCTCTTCGTGCCAGACCTGCCCCTGGTGCCCAGGGGACGTGGGGGCAGCGCACAGGGAGCCGGTTTTGGGGCAGGCCAGATGGAGCCCCGCAGGCCGCATCCTGCACCGGGGGCAGGGAGGCGTGCAGCCCAGCACGCGCTGTTTGCTCCTGGTTTGTTCCCATGACATTGAGAGCCGTCTGTTAATTACCTGGCAGTTGCCATGGTTATGCCAAAGCCCTCCACGAGATGCTGGCGTGCAGGACGAGGCGAGCGCTCGGCAGCCGCGGGGAGGGGGTGAAGGCAGCGCCCAAGCACAGCCCCCCCGGTGTGGAGAGGCTGCGAGCGCCCAGGGACCCGCGCAGCATTCACAGATGGGGCTGTCGGGGCTGTGCCACCAACCTGGGGCCAGGATGGGCTTGTGGTTTGCATGGGGTCACAGCTCCGTCCCCGTGCACCTGCACCCAGCGAGCTCCATGGGCTGCCCCCTGCAAGGTGCCTTGGAGAGGAGAGGTGCTGCATCGCCCCCGGCATGCCCCTCACCGACCCGCCTCTCCTGCCTGCACACAACAGGGGAAATTTTCACCTTTTAATGGACTTTTCAAAGCAGCAAGGACGTCACTCGCACTGGGCTGGGGAGCTAAGCCCAGGGCAGGGGGTGGGAATGGGCAGCTGAGGGCTGGCAAGGGCAGCATCGCCACGGGGTGCAGGACGCCAGGAGAGGAGCAGCTGGGTGCTGCTGTCCCCAGGGCTCCCACGGCTCTTTTGGGAGGTTCCTGGCTCAAGTGTGGGCAGCTCGGCTGGCACCACATCAGCTGCTTGTGCACTTTGCTGCCGGGCACTTCCCCGACAAGCACGGGGCTTTGGAGAGGCCACTGTGCAAGTTCAGCGGCACCGACCTCAATCCTCTTTGTGCTTCTTTTCTTCCTGGATTTCTTTATGTGGCTTAATCTGCACCCAGCGAGATGTCTTAATGCACATGCTGGATCGCACCGTGTGGCTGGCGTTCAGCAAGACTTCCAATTAACGATGCATTTAATTCCTGCCTGAGGAATCAGGAGCCACAAATTCTCCAGGGGGCTCGCTGGGACAGCAAGGAGCTGCTGGCCGGGCAGGACCAGTCCCACCACAGCCTCCCTTTGCCCACTGCCACGATCCCAGTGCCCCAACCACGTTGGTAAATGTGAGCACGGGGACACAAAAGTGGCACTGTTATGGGGGGACACGAGAGTGGACGTGCAAAGCTTCGTCCCTGGCGCTTGCTGCTGCCTCAGCAGGCACCCAGCGCAGCAGAGCGCGCGCTCAGGCACTCGAAGAAGAAAGCAGAACGGCTGGAGGAGAGCAGAGGCCACGCTGTCTGGTGCCACTTTGCCTTCAGTTTGCACTAAATCCCCCCCAAGGCTGCTCACAAAGGACAGCAGAGCTCAGCCACAGCCACCTGCTGGCGATGCTGCCCTGCCAGATGCAGCCACACGATGCTGAGCCCAGCAGGATGGGTTCGTCCGTCCGTCCCATTCCTGGGGAACCCAGTGGGGCACCCACACCGCACCCCTGCTCCCTTCCCACCCCCCAGCAGGTTCAGGGCTCCCCTTTCGAGACAAGTCCCCTGCCCGCTAACATCACACCCGTGATGGATTGGGGCCCTTTTCCTCCACCAGGGGCTTTAATTGAATTATTTCAGCAGCTGCTGGTTCCAAGCAGCCTTTGGCTGCATTTCCCCGGGCTGCTGAGCAGACAGCTGAGCAGGCACCCGGCAGAGCCATGCCCCTGGGAGGGAAGGGGCGAGAGCAGCCCCCAGGGCAGTGCGGGGAGGTGGGGGGGACCCCAGTGCATCCCCCCGGGGCTGCTCATGGGGAGACCCCAGCCCCAGGGGTCGGTGGCGTGATGTCCTGGTGAGAGCGCACTTGGTGTCAGCGTTGCTGAGATGAGGCTGGGAGGGCAGGATGAGAGCAGGAGCAGGCTGGTGTGGGCACCCCGGAGCCCTGTCCAGCCTAGCCCCAGGATATTTGCTTTTTTCCCCATGGTTATTGCACTGAAATATTGGTGGGAGGAGTGGGAGGAAGAGGGAGCATTTTTCAGACCACGTTATGAATAGAGTGATCAGGGAGAAGAGGCAAGGGCAGTATGCAAAGCAGAGGTGATTTGTACCCCTGGGCAAGGACCTGGCACGGTCGGTGCCAGGCACCGGCAGCTCTTGGTGCAGAACAGCCCTGCCACTGCCCTGCTATCCACCAGCAGCATTCTCAGGACGCAGAAATCCTCCCCGAGCCGTGGCTATTCCCCATCCTGTGCTGCTCCGGCATCGTCCTCATCACCTGTATCTTCCTCTGCCAGCTCTTCCTCAGGGGCTTCGTACCTGCGGTCATCTTCCACTGGGAAGAGGAGACGTGCTGCTACCACTAAAGCCCCCGCGGGACCAAGGGAGCACCCCCGGTGCCACCCCGTCCTGTTCCCCATGCAGGACTCACGGGTGACGTGCTGCCCGCTGAGATAGACCGGCCCAGCTCCGCACTCCAGCACGAAGGTGACCGGAGGGACAAACTCCAGGCCCTTGAGGCTGATCTGCAAAAAAACACAGAGCTCGGAGCACCCCCAGCCCAGCCCCATCCCCAGCACAGGGTGAACCCCGCAACAGCTCGTTTGGGCAGGGCAGAGGGGTTTGCAGGCACAGCCAAAAATCCCCCAGCACTGCCTGGAGACCCCTGTGCAGCCCCCACGCCGAGGCCGAGTGGTTCCCAGGGGAGCCGCCCCGTCGCTGCCCTACCCGTACCATGGGGAGCACCGAGCCGCGCAGCGACGCGACGGGCACCGGCTTGCAGCCTCCGTACGTGTTCTTCGACTCCACGGCCACCACGTGCAGCTCGTCCCTGGCGCCAGCCCCCAGGGAGACCTGCGGAGCCCAGCGGAGCCCCGTGGCACGCGGAGCCCGGCCGTGGGCCAGCGCAGCCCTGGGGGCTCCCGGCCACACTCCTCCTTACCGTCCTCAGCAGGACCAGGTGCTCCAGGCAGTCATCGTCCTCCTGCAGCACACAGCGTCGCGTGGCCGTGCCCAGCTCGCAGCCTGCGGACACACAGCCTCGTCCCTGCGCACAGGAACTGCTCCTCCCCGAGCCCAAGGTGTGGGAAAAGCAGAAGGGGGTGTCCCTGGGGGTCCCCACGGTGCCATGGGGTGTCCCTGTGCCATGGGGAACCCACAGCCCCCCAGGGGGTTCTGCAGTAAGAGGAGCGCAGGTGGCTGTGGTGCAGGGGGAAATTGCCCTCGGAGGGAGCAGAGCAGCCGGGATTGAGAGCTGGGGGGAAGCCAAGGAAGGGGAAAGCTGGGGAGGGGGCTGCCGCTGCTCACCCCACAGGGTGGTGACCGGCCTCTCCTCCGACAGTGACCTGGAGATGAGAGAAGAGCTGCTCATCCTCCGCGGCTGGTCCAGCACCGGGAGCTGGCTCCTGTGAGATAAGGAGGGGAGGAAACAGCATTTGACAGGTCTGCAGCAGCGACACGTGGAAGAAACGTGACTTAGGAGTGCTTAGAGCAAGCTCCCAAGCCTCCAGCCCACAGGCAGCTCACAGCAGCAGTTTGCTTTCTGCAAGGGGTGAAGGCAGCCGGAGCAGCACCCCGGTGGCTAGGAGAGCAGGGCTAGGTGAGGAACAAAACCACCCAGCTGCTCGGGCATCCCCCAAGGAAAGGAAGAGCTGGCAAAGTGCCTGCACAGACAAAACCAGCTCCGAGGACCGGCAGCCTCCTCACGGGGTGCTCGGTGCGCCCCCGGCACGGAGCAGCTCCCGCTGACCGGAGCAGCCCCTTGGCCAGGCCTCCAGCCCTGGGAGCACCCCGCAGCCTGGACTTGCGCCCCACAGCCTCGATTTTCACCCAGCACCCCATCAGGGTCAATGTCTGAAGCAGCAGCACAACCCAGAGGTCTCGGAGGGAGCTGCCCCTGCCCCACGCAGCAGCACCCCAGGGACTGCAGGATACGTCCCTTCCTCCAGCAGCAAGCCCAAGCAGCCGCTGCTGGCCGCAGATAAAGAGGAGGGGACCCGGCCGAGGGGCAATTTGGGAATGCAGCCCAGGTGCTTGGAGGCGCTCCCCAGGTGCCATCAATACCCCCCAGAGCTCCGGGGGCTGCCCCGGTGCTGCCCCATCCCTCCCAGCACTGCCCCTGTGCTCTGCCCCTCCCCAGCCCAGCCACCCCCAGATTATCCGTACGAATTCCCAAATGAGGGTGGGATGGGGATGGGGTGGCTATTTTCTGGGTGCTTTTCCAGGCTGACAGCCCCCCGGGAGGGGCCACAGAGCCCCCGGTGGGAGCACGACCACCGCAGAGGCTGTGCCCGGCCCCATCCCTCTGCTTGTCACGGACCTGAAGGCACCACGGGGGGGGGGTTCCGAGATTTATTTCACACAGCGGGTGGGGGAAACAAGGCAGAAAAACCTCACGGTCACCACGACACGTTTACAGCCGATCGCCCCGCGGGGTGGCACAGGCACCTCGGCGCACACCCTGCGTGGGTGCTGCCACCTCCTGCCGCCCTCCTGGCCACGCACAGAGGCCTTAAACAAGAGCACAGCACCGCTGCCCTCGCCCCCAGCACCCGCAGCAGCCACGGTGTGACCCCCCTCCTGCAGAGCCCCCCATCCCTGCTTGGCCCCGGCCATGCTTCGGTCAGTCCTGGGGTTTCAGGGTGCAGGGCACGGCCCCGTGGCGCTCACACCTCCACGGCTGGGTGGGAAGCAGCAAAACAACCCGTCTGTGTCCTGAGGGTGCCGGCGGCTCTGTGCACTGCTGGTGGAAGCCTCACAGCTGTCTCGGTGCACAAATCACCCCCCTCCCCACCCCAGCCTGGAGATCCACGCAGAATAAACACAGCATCGGACAAGAGCACAGTTGGCACGTTTTGCCCAGCGTCCCCAGGCCCGGAGCTCCCCTCGCTCCCTGTGCTCCCCAGCTGACAGTGTCGCTGCAGCTCCCGGCATCGCGGCAGCCCCGGGAATTTCACAGCCGCGGCGGGGACAGGACCCGGTGAGGATCACGGACAGGTCTCGGTGGCAGGGCACCCTTCTTCTCCTCCCCGCACGGCCGGGAAGTCGGGGTCCTGCGGGGGCGCAGAGCTGCTGGCCACCACGTCCCAGCACCAGCCACGTCGGGGGGCACGGGGGCAGCTTCCCCCCGTCCCCGTGCTGCCGTGGGGAGCCTCAGCGCAGGAGGCTCGGGAGCTTTTTCCCTGCTGGCTTCAGCTCTCCAGCACCGGAGGAGCCCAGCGTGCTCCCCGAGCGGATGCCCCCTTCCTCTCCGGGGGTCCTTCCAGCGCCGCCACCCCCTGCGCCGCTCCTCCGTCCCCACGCAGCGTCCCTGTCGCAGCGCCCGGCCCTGCGAGGAGACAACGGGAGGTGGCAGAACGTGGGGCGCATCCCTCGCAGCACCCCTGGGGCTCACAACCAACCCCCCGAAGGGGAGCGTGCAAAGAGGGGACCCCGTCCCGAAGCCAGCCCCAAAGCGCGGTCCCTGTGCAGGCGGCACCGCCGAGCCCGCTGCTCCGAGGGGGGTTAAAGCACCCCGGTCAGGAGACGCCTGCGTCAGGCTCACGTGCCCCAAGTGGCACATGCCTGCGGGCCAGCCAAGGGCCGCGCTCCCCCAGGGAAGGGGACGGCCAAGCTGGTCAGAGGAGACTGCTGCAGGGACGAGGGGCGGCCGCGTCCACGCCTGGGGGGCCCCCACGGCACGGCTGCCCCCCGGGAAGGCAGAGCGCACTTACTGTCCTGCCTCCTCTGCTCTGCTCCCAGTCACACCGAAGGACCTGCGGGCGTCTCTCGGCCGGTAAACCTTCAACGGGAGAGCACAGAGCGTGAAGGGCCCCGACCTTACCCAGGAGCTGCTGCCCCGGGGCCGCAGGGTCTGATCCTCTCCTGGGATGCACCCCCCGAAATCCTCCCCGCAGCTCCTTCCAGGCACCCCCGGCAGCGGCTGCCAGCAGCCTCCCTGCCCTCAGGTGAGCGGTTTGTGCCCGAAGGAAGCCAGCTGAAATCCCCCGTAATGAAAACACTCACATTTTGTAACACCAATAAAAAGCTCGGGGGAAAAAAACCACCCCGTCCTTGGCAGAAGTGTGATCCCGCAGGCAGGGCACGGCCCCGTGCACGCTGCTGGCCGCAGGGACAGGGGTGAGCGGACAAATTCCCCTCCCGAACTGCAGCCCCGGGGGACAAAGGGACACACAGAGCCCAGACCAGCAGCCAGAGACCCTCCTGCCTGCCCTGCCACAGGGGGGGTCCCTGAAAGAAATCGAGAGTGGGGGAAACGGGACAAAATCCCGGGGTTTGGGACGCTCCTGCCTGGCTGACTTCCTTTCTTATTTACCACCAGCGTCATCTCTGAGAGAACGCATTATTCTGGTGGCGGGGGCACTTCCCAGGAAGGGACAAGGCAGGACAGGGCGGGGGGGCACCGAGGACCCCAGTTTTTCTGCCCAGCAGAGGGGCTGGGGCTTCGGGACCCCTAAAATCAGAGCGCAGCGGTTCTCAGCCCTCACCCAGCCTCCCCAGATCCTCCTGCTCCCCAGCTCCGTGCTCCTCAGACCGGGCTCCCGTGGGACCACCGTCCCCCCCCATGCCACCCCCGCAGCACACGCAGGTACTCACTCGTCCAGCTGCTCACACAGCGTGCTCTGCGTGCCCTGCAGCCAGCGCTCGCCCAGGGGCCACTGCTGCTGGGCGCTGCCGGGGGACGGGGCCATCTCCTCCGTCCTGCCGGCACCCCGAGCCTCGCCGTCCTCCCCGTGCTGCGGGGGGGCCGCCTTGCTGTGCCCCGAGGGGCCCCCCCGGGGGCTGAAGGCGCAGGGGCAGTGCTGAGGGTCCTGCGAGACGGCGTGGAGGCGGCGGTCGGCGCGGCGCGGGCAGCACAGCAGCTTGCGGAAGGCGCTCCTGAAGTCGGGGCTGCGGCAATAGATGATGGGGTTGAAGGCCGAGTTCACGTAGCCCAGCCAGTTGAGGAAGAGGAAGAGCTGATCCGGCACCAGCGGCCGGCAGAAGACCTTGATGATGTTGGCCACGAAGAACGGCAGCCAGCAGAGCGTGAAGGTGCCCATGATGATGCCCAGGGTCTTGAGCGCCTTGTGCTCCTTGATGGCCAGCAGGCGGGACGGTCGCCTCCGCCGGCCGCCCCTGGAGCCGGGGCTGGGGGGCTCCTGCAGGAACCTCACCTTGTCCTTGCCGATGAGCTGCACGTGCCGCGTGGCCACGGCGAAGACGCGGACGTAGACGAAGATCATGACGAGCAGGGGCACGTAGAAGGAGATGGTGGAGGAGACGATGGCGTAGGTCATGTTGGTGACGAAGTCGCAGCAGCGTGGGTCATCGTAGCAGCGCACCGCCTGCTCGTCGGCACCGTCCCGCCACCAGTGGTTCATGATGGGCAGGAAGGAGATGAAGGCGGAGATGGCCCACACCAGGCACACCACGGCCCGCGCCCTGCCCTTGGTCACCAGCGCCTCGTACTGCAGCGGCGACGTGATGGCGAGGTAGCGGTCCACGGCGATGGCGCACAGCGTCTCGATGCTGGCCGTCACGCACAGCACGTCCAGCGAGGTCCACAGCTCGCACACCACCGTGCCGTAGGGCCAGTGGCCGCTCAGCAGGATGGTGGCCCCCGGCGGCACCACCAGCAAGCCCATGATGAGGTCGGCGCAGGCCAGCGAGGTGATGAAGACGTTGGTCATGGTCTGCAGCCGCGGCGTCTTGGCGATGGCCACGATCACCAGCAGGTTCCCGGCCACGATCACCAGCACCGTCAGGCTCAGGGCGGCCCCCACCGCCCACTGCCGGCTCAGGCTGGCCGCCCCGCTGCAGTTGGGGCCGGGGCCCGGGGCTGCCGCCCCCCAGGCGCTGCCGTTGCCGACGGGGAGCGGGCTCATCGCCGCCGGGCCGGGCAGCGCCGGGCCGGG
>JAACYP010021077.1:0-13392 GCA_011076525.1 Nettapus auritus | reverse complement strand
GGAGGAGCGGGAGCCGGCGGCTATACCTGCCATGGTGGCTGGAGAGTGGGGCGGTTGGCTAGGGAACCTGGGCAACAGAAGCACAGAATGGCTGAAGTTGAAAGGGACCTCTGAAGATTATCTCATCCAACACCCCTGCCCTGGGCAGGATGCAAAACCTGCCTGGATGCCCTGTCTCCAGAGAAGTAGACTCCACAACCTCTCTTCTAACCTGTTCCAGTGCTATGTCACTCACAGTAAAGTGCCCTCTTAGATTCAGATAAAACTTCCTCTGTGCTTCAATTTTTGCCCGTTGCCTCTTGTTCCGTTGCTGGGCACAACTGAAAATAGCCTGGTTCCATCCTCTTGATACACTCTGAGATACTTATATACATTGACGAGATCTCCCCTTAGTCTTCTTTTCTTGGCTAAACACACGCACTTCTCCCAGCCTGTCCTTACACAACAGGTGCTCCAGTCCTCTTGTTATCTTAGAAGCCCTCCTCTGGACTCGCTCCAGTAGTTCCATGTCCCTCTTGTACTGGGGAGCCCAGAAATGGACACAATACACCAGGTAAACTCCAGGGGGTTCAAAATTGATCGCCAGTAGATCTGTGTATGAACAGGGGATCCCAACAGTGATAGCTCTGAATAACCCCTCACCACCAGGCTTGCTAAGATTAGAGTTTTCGTACCTAAGCAGGCTTAAAGATCATTTTCCATCTGCATGATGATTTCCCATTCCAATGACCATTTTCCATGCCAAGGATAGTTTCCCACACCAATGGTTTCCCATCCCTAGGATTGCCCATACCCACACTAACTTTTCATCCTAATAGTTATTTCCTATCCTAACTATTTCACATTCCAAGAATCTTTTGCTATTCCAATAACAGTTTCCCATCCCCAGTCATTTCCTAAGACAATACCCCATCCCAGCAATTTACCATCTCTGATTTACTATGCCAAGGATTTCCCATCCTAGTGAGTGCTCATTTATGTAGAAAACATTTCACACTGTGACAAAGTTTTCCCATCCCAATGATTTCCCTTGTGGACAATTACTCATCCCAACAGTTTCTCGTCACAACTACCCTTTCATAATCCAATGCTATCCAAACCCTACAGTGTCTCTTCTCTTCGAGCTCTAATGTAACCTGAACTCTAAACCTAACACAAATCCCTACCCCTATCACTAACCCTGAATATATGACTCACTTCCCTAAACCTAATCCTACCTAAACCATTCCCCTAACCATACACCACAATCTGAATCCTAACCCTAACACTTATTCCTTTTAGTCATAACCTGAACCCAAACCCTGAAGCATGACCCTGATGCTAATTTAACATTAAGCCCAATCCTAAAACCTAACCTTAAAGTAAAACCTAAAACGCTCCCTAAAACTAACTCTAACCTAACACATAACCCAAACTCTATCCCTAATCATTAAACCAAATGATAACCCAAACACTAGTCCTAAACATAATCCCTAAACCTATACTTGATCTGCTCCCCTGACCTTAACCATCGGCCATAAACCTAACCTTAACTCTTACCTAACCCTAATCCACTCAAGTAATCCTAACTCTAACCCCTAACCTAAACCTACTGTTAATCCTAAACTTAATCTAAACCCTATTTGTAACCCTAATTTAAACTATAATAATGTTAATTACTCAGCTCTGGTGAGGCTGCACCTCGAGTACTGTGTTCAGTTTTGGGCCCCTCACTGCAAGGACGTGGAGGTGCTCGAGCGAGTCCAGAGAAGGGCAACGAAGCTGGTGAGGGGTCTGGAGAACAAGTCTTAGGAGGAGCAGCTGAGGGATCTGGGACTGTTTAGCCTGGAGAAGAGGAGGCTCAGGGGTGACCTTATCACACTCTACAGGTGCCTTAAAGGAGGCTGTAGTGAGGCGGCGGTTGGTCTGTTCTCCCACGTGCCTGGTGACAGGACGAGGGGGAATGGGCTAAAGTTGTGCCAGGGGAGGTTTAGGTTGGGTATTAGGAAGAACTTCTTTACAGAAAGGGTTGTTAGTCACTGGAATAGGCTGCCCAGGGAAGTGGTTGAGTCACCATCCCTGGAGGTCTTTAAAAGATGTCTAGATGTAGAGCTTAGGGATATGGTTTAGTGGAGGACTTGTTGGCATTAGGTCAGAGGTTGGACTCGGTGATCTTGGAGGTCTCTTCCAACCAAGACTATTCTGTAATATGATTATCTAAGCCGAACTGTAAGCAAAATGCTAACCCTAATGCTAACTCTAGCCCCTAATCCTAACCCTAAAACCATGCCCCAGCTTCAACGAAATCATATCCTAACCCATAAGCCTAACCCTTACTCTAATAAACCTAAACTCTAAGCCTGAACATACTAACCTTAACATTAAACCTAAACCTAACCCAAACCAAAACCCTAAACCCTTAATCCTAACTCTAACCATTAATCCTAACCCTTAACCCTAATTTTAAGCCTAAATGTAACCATAACCAAAACTGCTAACAATTACTGTAACTCTAAACTGTCAGGAATGCGCTCCAGTAGCAAGCCTCCCTTGAACCTGACCAAACTCCTAACCCCACCAGTAATGCTAACCCTAACCTTAACCCCCCACTCTAACTCAAACCTGAAGATCAATCTGAAAAGAAACCCCAACCTGAAGCAGAGAGAAAACTCTGGACCAAAAACTAGCCATAACTCACTGTAACCCTAACCCGTAGGAGGAAATTCTTCACTGTAAGGGTAGCGAGGCACTGGTAGCCAAGGCAGCCAGGAGAAGTTGTGGCTGCCCCATCCCTGAAGATGTTCAAGGCCAGGCTAGACAGGGCCTTGGCCAACCTGATCTAGTGGATGGCATCCTTGCCTATGGGAGGGGGGTTGGAGTTAGATGATCTTTAAGGTCCCTTCCAACCCAAGCGATTCTATGATTAACCCAAACTATTAGCCCTAACCAAAATCATAAAGCTAAAACCTAAGCCCAATACTAGCCTTCTAACCCTAACCCTGTAACCCTAATCCTCACATCTAACCCTGACCATGAAAATGGCCCCAACCCTAAAAGCCGTAACGACAATACTAACCATGCCATAACCTTAACCCTGACCCCTAACCCCCTTAAAATCCTACCACCCCCAAAACCCTACTCCCGAGTCCCAAGTACCTTCCCTCACACCCACAAGCCACTCCTGTGCCACCCAACCTGCCCCCCAATACCAGCTCTCTGGGAAGGGATATCTGCCCAGCCTCGGCCCCTGGGGGCAGAATTGCCCGTGTAGGGCCAGCTCTGTCCCTCAGTGCCCCTTCCAAAGCCATGAAAACAGGTCTAGGTTCTACTACCTGATGGATCTCTTCTACACCCACATTGTTAGCAGGGCCCTGAGGGCATTCACAAGCCTCAATGGCCCTGACGAGCCTCACCCAGGGCCTCCACCTATGCCCAGGAGACCCATTTAAGCTCAGCCTTCACTCCCTGCCTGAGCTGCATCAGGAGTGCTGGTCTCCCTGCTTCATCACCTCAGACCTAGACCCAGTCCTGACTAGATTTCTTAGCTTGGCCTCAGACCTGCTTCAACACCATGAGCTTGCCTGGTGAACTCAGCTCCTGGTTGAACCTGGCCATCATCTCCAGGTCTTATTTACCTCGTTGAGGTACTGTAGGACTCCGTTCTGGCTGGTGGCACTCCAGTGATCGTCTCCCCTTAGGAAGCCTCTTGCTGCTCCCTAAAGCTTGTGCATTTAGTTTTTCTCTTGCTTCAGAGACTCCTCCTGCCCCCTCTCAAAGGTCCATCAAAGAAGTCTGTAGGAATTTATTATTGTTAAGCTCAGTATAAAAGATAAATCACTTCAGGGAAAGACCAGACAAAGGAACAGGACTTAAGGAAGAATTGGAGATGTGAATACCAGTCAGTCAGTGTGCTGGGAATTACAGGCAGACAGTGAGTGACACCCGAAGTAGCGTTTTGCTAACAGGCACTGGTGGTTCACAGTGAGATTGCAGAACTCTGCTATCAAGGCCCAGGAAAGAGGTAATGGATCAAAGATGTCAGGCTGAACTGTAACTGTCCATCCATACGGGCTCTGTGTTTAGGTAGGACCATGTCCATTATTTAAAAAGTCTTTCTGAGGTGGGATTTCTTGGCAACGAGTCTGGGAGGAAAAAAATCTGCCACTGATGAGACAGTCCGTAGCAAGAACAGGCCAGCTGGAGAGCAGAACTCTGTCCTGCGGGTAAGCCTCGATGCTCCTCTCTGCACAAGGCTCAGTCACCTTGTTTCACCAGGACATCAGACAAGTCCTCTGTACCCTCCAGTTTGAGGTTCTGTGAAAACGAAAAAGCTAAGTTCAATAAAACCAGGCTCTTCCCTTCAAGTCTGAAGGTCTGGCCTGATGACTGCTCCAAAGCAGCTGAATAAAAACATGCAAAAGGTTCAGAACAACCCTAGCCCCTTCTCTCTCCGCTGTTAGTGCGCAAGACCAAGGCCTCCCATTAGTCGTTATACCAGTCTGAAACACTCCCAATACTTATAACAAGAGTGCGCTCACCCCCTCTGCTGCCAGACCCAAGGACAAGGAAGGACAGACAGAAGTTAGGCTGGAAATGCTGTGAGCACTAAACAATGGGCTTCTCATTCCCAGCATATCAACCTGATTTATGTTCCCTATAAACATGAAACGGGCTTAAGTTCTAAGGTCTTGATGCAAATATAAAATGGCCCAGTTCTTTGTGCTTTTTACTGTTTCACCTGCTGCTCCTACCACATCTCCTGTGCATGCATTCTACTTACCTTCTCATTTGCCAAATGCAAGAGGCAAGTGAAGGCTAAAGGGACAGACAGATTTTTCACCATTATAGAAGGCAGCCTATGGGAAGAGAAGGGAGGACATCAGGATGGCCAGGGCCTACTGAGACCATACAGATAAAAGCATGTCTGCAAACCATCAGGTCAAAGATTAACTGCATGTGTGACAGCTTCTTCCCACGTCTCTGGTTTTCTCTACCTTTTCCCTCCCACTAGCAAAACGCAACCTATAGCTTCCTCAGGCAAACCCAGAGAGCAAGAGAAGATTTTCCCCCATCAGGGTTCAGTTAGCAGATTGTAACAAACACATGGGTCAGGGTTTTCCCAAGCTCAGCTGAAAACTGCCTCATCTTCAGTCCAACCTTTGTTAGGGCTTCTCTACCTGTGAAGCAGTTCCTTTGTGATGTCGCTGAAGGCCTTCTCGCCTGTTACCAGTGATGGGTCTTTTTCTTTCTCCGTATCTTCAGTCTATTCAGCAAAAAGACAGACACAGCTGATACAGATTTTGCTCCCCAGGATGCAGCCTCATGCGCAGAGAACAACCACTTCAAGTCACTGCTCACAGTCCATCCTTAACAACCACCCCATGGGAGCAAGACTACTAGAAAGGAATTGCCAGTAAACTTGCCCAGGAATAGAGCTAAGCACTGTTACCTGCAGGACATTCTCTGATCCTTGGTCCTGTTAAGGTAGGTAGTTCCACCTGCACTCACCTCTGCTAATGTTTGTTTTTTTCCTGTATCAAGTAAGATGTCCCACATGTTTTGCTTTAACCTCTTCATGTCCATTTTCTTGGCTGTCTTTGCATACTGAATTGCTATCTTATTGACCTGAGGAAAAGACATTCAGGCTTAGCAGACAACACCTGAGCAGAGGCAGCAGTAATACCCTCAGTTACAAACACAGGGACAATTAAAACATGATTTTCCCCATGGGAACAGTGAATGCTACCTTACTACTAAACACTTTTTTTTTTTTTTTTTTGTATTCCCTTCCCTTACCTGAGCTATCATTTGAGGATAAAGTATCCAGTAGCAAACCCAGTAGATCCTGAATCAGGGACACTGCTGTCTCAGGATTTCTAACCACCCAAGGCAGTGAGCAGTTCACATCTGGGCAACAGCACAAGTCCTTACCTTCTGGGGCTCAGCAATGAGGTTCAGCTCTCCATACACTGCAGTATCAACACCAACAACTCCATTTAACTCCTCATCTTGACCCTCAGGGTGAGCATTAAGGTTGAAATCCTCTGTTTGGCCCATGAATTGAATGGGATCATTGTCGTCATCGCTGTCTGCAGCCTGATCAAGAACAGATACAGCAGTGAGGCCACCAAGACATTTTTGAGGAGCCAGAGATGCCCTGCACTGAGATAACAAGAGCATACAGCCTCCAGGAGAGTGGTAATACCTTCCCACTTTTCCTTCTTCAGCCTCTCCCCACACCTTTTAGCTTGTGCTAAGGCTAAACCGAAGGGAGATCTAGAGCACATAATATCAAAAGGCTGTTCTACTAGCAAAATTGACAGAGATGAGGGCTCTTCTGCCAGCATGGGATCAGCTGAGGTTTGTCACAAAACACACACAGAAGGTTGTATTGGCCTGACAGAAAATTGAAGCTTTAGAGGAAACGTATCTCAGCAGGAGCTTGGAACAGCTGGGAGCAAGTGTCACTGTGCAGAGATGACTGCAGAGGCAAGTAATAGTATTTACTCCTCCTTCAGCGTAGGTGTGTATGGAAAAAGCACAGAATGGAGTTTCTGCAGCAAGTTATCAGGCAAATTCCAAGGGCAGACAGTTTAGCTGATGTTAGTGTACCAGTGAGAGTGAGGGGATAGAACTGTACACAGATAACCTCCTACAGCTTTGTCACAATCTGATGTCAATTCTGCTTCACTAGTAACTAATGCTGGACATAGATTCTTCCTAAATTACTCCTATCACATGTCAGATATTGGTAAGAGAAAAATCTTGTCCCAGTTACCTGCACTGCAGGGCAGAAATTGGAGGTGTCATTGGGGTTGTTGTAATCATACTCGCCGATCTCATCCTCGTGATCCAATGAGCTGCTTGGCTCAGGCAGCCTGCAGAGCTGCAGAGGTGAGACTGGGGAGTCAGGAAAGGAAAAACTCTAGATATTTCCCAAAGCAATGCCTACACCTTGTTAATTCATCACTACCCCTTTTCCCAGTCTGCTGCCTCTTCCTCCTCCTTGTGTATCAGCTCACCACCAGCTCCCTCGTAAAGCAAAACAGCCAAGCACAGGCCACTCTCTCCGTAAGAGAGCTAGTTCAGTGACTGATATCATGCTGGCTCATCTCCCAGTCTGAGGAGCATCCCAGAGCACTTCCACCAGATCAAGAGTGGTTTTGTGCAAAATCCTCCTGGCAATGGTTCCACAAAGACCCTTACCTTAACAAGTGGTTTTAGAAACAGCTGGACAATATTGTTAGGGTTATAGTTGAAGTCTGCAGGAAGCGTGGTGGCCTTCATGTTCTGGCTTTCCAGAATGGATTTGTTCAGAGTTAAAATAGCCTGTGGAAGACATTAAATACCATTATTCATGCAATATCCAGTACTCAGAGGATTCATGCACAAATAAGTGCTTTGAACACAGGTCTTTGTTCAAAAGGAGAAAAGTTCTGACGTTTCCAAAGAGGAGTCCTACAATAGTCCAGTCAGTGCATCCAGTGACTTTAGCACAGCATCCTGGGACACACAACTGGGCCTGAAGGGTGTCTCTTACTTACAGGTATTAGCCAAGTAGAATCCATCCTGATTCTTTATTCCAAGGTTGGAAAAAATGTTTGTAACGTGTTGGAGTCAGAACTCCAAGGAACACACATGATATTGGGTATAGAGCCAGTTTCACAGGAGAATGACACAAGCCACTTTCAGATGACAGTGCTAAAACACAAATATGGCCAAATACAGAACAGAGAGGCAGAAACTCAGTGCATACCTTGGTCTTACAGAAGTAAGTCTCAAAGTCAATATCCTCATCAAAGTTTAATTCAAATACTTTCTTTGCACTCTTCTTCTTGTTCTGTTGTTCAGAAATAGCACTAGCTGCATAAAGGAAAGAAACAGTTCTTTGTGACAATGAAGACAAACTCAATCCCAACTTGAGCATTGACTCCACACAGACAGGTCACCTGTGTCCTTTTACAAACAAGGTCTTTTTTCATTGTTAGGGAAAGCAATAAGCAGTGTCCTCTGCTTCACATTTTAATGGAATCAATATTCTCTTTATAGAAGCAGAATTTTTATTTTATTTATTTATTTTTACACAGAAGGTGGGAAAAAAAACCCACACAGGATCTGTATTAGTACTATCACATCCTATTGCTGCAGTGAGACACCCCCCTCAACTTTGAGCATCATTAACAAATGCAAAAAATAGAGAACACATTAGACATCAAAGTATCCACACACGATTTAAAGCCCTTCTGGTGTCTGAACTCAGTACTGCTTCCAAGCAGGCTAGAAAAGAGCCATGCAGACATGTCCCATCTTTACTGTCTGTGCTTTATGAATCACATACTGCCCATCTCCAAACATAAGCAGGACCTGGCAGTAGCTGAATTTTCTAGTATAAGAGCTACTGTCTCTAAATACATACATTTGTGGTGAGGTTTGAAACGCCAGTGGTCTGGGCCAGCCCACATTGAGAGAGTTCGGGGACTGAAGTAGGAGTATTCCCCTGGCTTCATGGAGAGATGAAAGCACATGGTTCCAATGTCTCCCTCTCCAAAAGGAACTGCATCAAGTCTGGAAAGAACACAAGTTGCTCAGTGAAATCCTTCCTTTGACACACAACAGGCCTAAACATGTGTTTAATACCCAGACCACAGACATCTCCTGGTCCCTGGACCCTCTGCCAGCACGTGTGCAAGATTCTTGCTCTCTAATCAAGAAACAGTACTGTGAGTACTGCGCTGTCTAGAGTCTGTGAGGCTACTGCAAAAACAGCAGTGGGTTTGTCAAAGGGAAGGCTGAAAATGGGAGCAGAGTGAGTAGATAAGCAATCACTCTGGGGAAATGCAGCCACACAAAAAGGTTCTCTTGGGAGTCAGAGACATGCATTCCTCAATGTACCTGAAACTTGATGAGGGAGTAAGCTATAGCCAGATGGAAAGCATGCACAGTAAACTAAAGAACCCAATGCGAGCTGTCTTAACTTGTTGCTTGCTATCAAAGCAAAACTATAGATTTTAATTGATTACTCACCTCTTGCTCTCACGGACTGTCCTGAAGGACTTGTTTTCTCTGAATTCCCCAATCTCATCTGCTACTTTACTCCTGGGTGAGTCAGTGTTGAAGTCATCATCTGGCAGCATGGGAACACCGTCTTCCACATCACTGTCTATCTCTACATCCATGTTGAACACTTGATCACTCTTCTTAAATTTATCCAACAGGGCTGACACTGACTGTAAGATAAGAAGGTGTTCAGGGGAGAAGTTGCCGGACACCCACAACCTTGCAGCACATCCCACTGCCCTGTATATCTCTGAGATTGCCTTGGGGTGACAACTGTGAGCACAGAATACAGCTCAAGTATCCCACCCTGCTCCAAGCCAACTAATATACCTCATCATGGGATTCAGCATCCCAGTGTGTAAACTGGAAACCAGCCAGTGAAGAGCAGATGGGGCGTTTTTCAATGCACTGTGATAGCAGCACTAGAGACAAGAACAAGAAGGAGGTATTAGACACAGGATAAAGTAACTGGTAGCTAAAACAAATGCTAGGTGTTAAATCGTTCTTAAAGTCACATATATAGGAAGCTCTTCTTGCATATAGGGCAGGGCTCACTGCAAAAGCACTTGACTTATTCCTCAGCAGCAAGGTAGGTTCAACTACTTCTCTAACTGAAGGATGGGCATAATGCTGGGAATCTTAGAGCAGTAGGGTTTGGTAGTATCAGCAGGGTTAAAGCAGTCTAAAAAGGTCAGTCCTTAACTAGAACACACTCATCTTAATTGCTGTGCAAGCTCAGACCACATGTATGCGCTGTGTGACAGGTCTGCTGGAGGTTAAGCTACAGGTAGAGATCTAAAACCTACAAGGGTCCTGGTTTGTCAGCAACCAGTCTCAGCTTGAGCAGGATCGTAACAAGGGTGCCATGGGAGCCAAACAGTCAAAACAAAAGCACAAGCAAGCTGGCTGAGACTAAAATGAGCATGCTTGGAAGATGAAAAAGATCAAAAGGTCTGGATGGGCCAATTACTTAGTGGTTATCAGCACTCACAGTTTAAATCTGTCACTTTCACAGGATCACAGTTTGGCAGAGTGATGGTTGTCGAAGATGGGAGAGGCACGATCTCCGAGTCAAAGAGGAGCTTACTGTGGCAACTTTGGGTACGCAGGCTGGTGAGGAAAATGCCAGCTGTGCTGCATTCATCAAAAGATGCTGATGTTTTCTGAAACATGGGGTCAACCTACAGGTATGGAATGAAGCAGAAAATCAAGGAACGGAGCAGACAGATGGTGAAACATACATCTCTGCAGAAGACTTTTAAGTACAAAACCAAAGGGAGAATGACCCATGCATCTTTTTCAGCGAGGACAGCGCTCTCATGGCTGCATCACACAGGAGGATTAAATGCAAGTACGAACAATCTTGCAATAATAGCAGAATTCAGACATGCATGTGAATATTACAGCCCAAGAGAGGGCTGCACAGTAAGGAAAACAAGAGAAAACTGAAAATGAAGTGATGTTTCCTTCTTTCACCCACCACTACAGCAGCTCCACCTCCACCCACCTCACATCTGCGATTATCATCTGTCACATTGATGTTGTTCAAGTTTTGCTCAATGGTTTTGAATGAATGCTTTTTCTTTGTCTGGACTCTCTTGACAGTACCAGAAGCTGCACTGTCTTCTTCTAAAAGTAGAAGTTACAGTTAGAAAACTTGCAATTTGTATAGCCAAATGTATGCACACATACAAAAACCCAGCAGGTATGAAGTTACCCACAGAGGTATCCAATTAGCATGAACCACTAACGTTTCATTGGCTGTACGCTGTAATTCTTTTTATTGTGTATATTTTGTCTTAACAGCACATTATTGTTTTGAAGCAAAGGACAGCAGAGACTAGGGTACTGCATTCTCAAATATTTCAGATCAGGCTCCCCCTTGTTTGCATTCAAATCTAGCTGGCCAAATCATTAAATACAGAACTGAGCATCAAACTCAGGTTCTCATCTCAACCTCCCTTCTCAAGTATCTAAACTAATTCAGTATTTCCCAGCCCTTGAAAAGAATCAGGCTAGCGATACTGTCCTAGATACAGAGCAGTGCTTCAGAAACTTAAGCTAAGTGCTTCAAAATTCATGGCTGCTGCATTAAGTACACTGACGTTTCTTACTTGTAGGCGGAACCAGGAACAGCTTAACAGAAAATGAGTGAATGGCATACCTCCTTTTGGGCTGTCCACATCTTCTGTAGGTGTCGAGTCCTTGCCCAAGCCTCCAAGAACTTTGTATGTATCTGCATGGACTACATCCACACGCACAGCATAGATCTTTGCACTGGCATCAAGGGTGCCAGCTGCTATCTGACAGAGGAAAACAGGATGCAATTGTTAGAGTTAGAAAGGAACAAGACACAAAAGATGCAAATGCAGAAGATAAACAGCAGACCTGAGTTTCTTAACTCTTGTATTACAAGCAGAACCATGAGCACCTATAAAGACTTACCCAGAAACCTATTGGAAACCTAGGTATGCAGCAGGGGTCAAGATATATCTTCCCAGAGAGAGGATACAATTTATCAGGGCTTTTGGAAGGGATCACACAGAATACTTAAAGTTGCCAAGATTAAACAAGGGGAAGAAACAGAAAGGTGCGATTTGTATCTGCAACTTCTCTCTTCCACCTTCTTTTGCGATATTCTCTTGGTATCATTCTGTTTTTTCCAAATCACATAGTCAAAAGAAGCAGAGCGCAGCAGATGCCAAGTGACCTTTTTAGATCACAGGTCAACACAGAAAGGTGAGGAAGCACCCACTCCAAACCTGTACACAGTTTCCTGTTTCTTCCTCAGTTTCACCAATTATAAGATACCTAGCTGACCAGTTCCATGAGGCCATGTTCAAAATCCCTGCCAAGAATTCATCTCTCCCTCATAGCATCAGTGAACTACGAATAGAACTATAAATAGTCTTTTCCAGGTAAGTTCTGAAAGGCTGGATGTAGCACTTAGGGTGGGTGACATTGTTAGTAGAGTGATGGTTGGACCAGATGATATTAGAGATATTTTCCAACCCTAATGATTCTATGTTTCTATACCCTGATGGCTCCTACACTCAGGTCACACTATCTTCTTTTCTTCTACAACCAGTAACAGAACATGGCTGTAACACCCAGTATTTACCTCAGAAGCCTCATAAGTCTTATTCTTAAACAAGTTCTCCTTTTGAAGGACCATAACTGAAAGGAGAATTTAGCCTTTCATTTCTGTAGTACAAAAGTATTCAACACCATAAGGTTCTGCTCAAAACGGCTGTGCTGCTTCTATCAGATCTCTTAACGAAAGTTTAATTATTTGAGGTTTTTATTTACTTAATTAGCCTTAGTACAGATTAGAGACAAAACACTGTAGTGACCAGGCAGTAATTTCTCTCACCTTGAAGTTTGTCAGTTCAGAGTCCTTCTGTTTCAATATATCTGTCATATAGTCTATCAGGTATAAGCCAAAAACATTCTTTGTGGTGATTTTCTGAAACGAAGCACACTTGAGAATCAACACCTGGAAAATCACACCTGTCAATCTGCCTGCGAACCATCATTCTGCAGGAGAGGTTGCAGCAAAACCTGACTGCACGTGCACCGCGCCACATCCTACTGAATTATGCTTGAAAAGCAGTAACAGATTCAAACCCAGACCTATCGCGGGGCTGTGACGTGGCCCAGAGGACCTCGGAGAAGAATTGATGTCACTGCTAGGCGAAGGGTCAAAAACCCTCCTTGGCCTTAGGCCCCCGCACAAGCAGCTCGGCAGCAATGGGCTGATACGGGACCCAGGGGCGGGGACCCGACGGGCAGCACTTCCCGAGGGACGCCAACTCACGTTCTCGGTGAACAGCTTGATGCAGGTGGAGTAGTGGTCCGAGATCTGGGCGTTCGTCCACCGCGGGACCGCCGACAGCGACGCATCCACCTGCCTGAGGGAAGCACGGGTCTGCCCCGGGGAGCCGGGCCTCCCCCCCGCCCCGCACCGGCCCGCGCTCCCCGCCCTCCCACACCAACCCCGGGGGCCGCCCCGTACCCGGGCACCGGAGAGACGAGGCCCAGCGACGCCTCGGTGCTGCCGAGCTGCAGGTCCGCGGCCCGCGAACGCCGCCGCTGCCGCCTCTCCCGCTCGTCATCGTTGCCGGGACAGTCGCTCAGCGTGGGGGTGGCCGAGCTGCCGAGCGGCCGCGGCGCGGGAGACGCGAGCCCGCCGCCGCCGCCCCGCCGGGGGGTCGCGGCGCTCATCCCGGCAGCGGGCACCGGCCGCGGCCTCCCCGCCGCCGCCGCCTCCCGCCCCCTCTGCGCCTGCGGCCCAATGGGCGCGCGGCTTCCCGCCCGCCCCGCGAATCGAGCGCGGCGGCTCCCGGCCCGCCCGGG
>MU016557.1:26288-41794 GCA_011076525.1 Nettapus auritus | reverse complement strand
GGGCACGGTGGGGGATGGTGGGGGCTCAGAGCCGGTGGCACACCGAGCCCTCAAAGCAGGGGTTGCCCTGGGCCAGCCCCGTGTCCGGCCCCGCGCTGCCCTTGCTGTCCCCTGGTGTCACCTGGGGTCTGGGTCCTGCGGGGAACAACATCGGGGTCGGTGCCGTGTCCGTGCCCTCCGCCACCCCGGTGTCCCCCCGTGTCACGGCACCGTCCCCCCGGGGCCTTACCCATGTAGCTGAGGAGGACGGGGAGGAAGACGAGGCCGTGCGCCAGGCCGGCGAGGGTGATGATGAGGTTGAGGCGGAAGAAGAAGATTTGGATGAGCTGTGCCTTGGCGAAGGCCAGCACCACGATGCCCGGCAGGTTGGTCATGGCCACCCCGGCCACCACCTGCGGCCAAGACAGGGTCAGTCATTGTGGCCCCCCCCCCCCCCCCCCGGCACCCTTGGGTGTCCAGCAGCACCCCAGGGTGCCCCCGCGGCCGTGCCGCCCCCACCTTGCTGCCCATGGTGATGGTGGCCTCGGCGGCGCGCTCCACGCGGGTGGGCTTGGTGCTGTGGGCGAAGGCGCAGGTGAGGTGGGACACGAACTCCACCGAGATGCCCACGGCCTGCGGGGACAGCAGTGTCACCGGGGAGGGCACCCGTGGGTGGCTCCCTGGGGCTGGCACGGCTGGGGGTGGGAGGAGTGGGGCAACCACGGTGCTCGTGCACCCCGCGTGCCCCGGGTCCTCGAGCTGCTGTGTCACCACGTGTCCCCAGGTCCCCATGCCACCCTGTGTGCCCCGCGTCCCCATGTCCATGTGCCACCTCCCGTGCCCCAGTTCCCTGTGTCACTTGTGCCCCATGCCATGTGCCACCCAGATCCCCATGCCACCTCCTGTGTGTCCCATGCCATGTGCCACCTCCTGTGTGCCCCATGTCCCCGTGCCACCCCACAAGCCCCGCACCGCCACGAGGTTGATGAGGGCCACGGCGTTGTAGGGGATGTCCCAGAGGGCCATGATGCCCACGGTGTCCAGCAGGATCATGGTGATGGTGATGAGGGTGGCGACGCTGGAGCGCAGGTCCATGCCCAGCAGCACGAAGGAGACGAGGAAGGTGGGCACCAGGCACAGCGTCAGCGTGAACAGGCCCTCGCCCACCACCGTCAGGTACTGCTCGTAGTACACGTACGTCACCCTGCCGGGATCGTCACCGCTGCTGGCACCCCGGGGTGGCCACCGGGCACCCCTGTCCTGGGCTGGCACCCCCCAGAGCCCGGCCGTGAACTGGGCTCCCATGTTGGCACCAGTAAGGAACTGGGGTGCCCACGTGGAGCCTGAACCAGGCACCCCAAACCGGGACACCCACACTGACACCGGCTGGGTACCCCTAACTGGGCACCCACAATAAGACCTCAATGGCCACCCTGAGCCCCCCCAGACCCGAGGGGCTCCCCCTCCTTTCCCGAATCCTCCCAGGAGGCTTACGTGTAGGGGAAGACGCGGAAATCGGGGTCGGTGCCGGGCACCTGGCGCAGGATGCCGGTGATGTTTTCAGCCAGGGCACGGGCAGCCCGCAGCGCCGCCGTGTACTCCTGCGAGGTCCTCAGCGGCCGCTGGTACGCCATGAACCGCGAGGCTGGGGGGCAGCGGGCTCAGCCGGGCACCCCGGGGTGCCCCCCGGCCCGTGCCACCCGTCCCGCACTCACCCACGATGGTGCCGTTGGCGTCCATGCTCACCGCCGTGTCGTAGGCGCCCAGGCCGCTGCGGGGAGAGGGCGACGGGTCACCCGTGGCCGCACGGAGGGTGCTGAGCCCCCCCCCCCAGGGACCCGCCGCAGCACCCTGGGGTGGCACCTACCCCTTGGCGCACTGCAGGGTGGGGAGGTCGTGGAGGAACCAGGGCAGGAAGCGCTCGAACTCCTCCACCGTCGGCCGCCGCGTGGCGTTCAGGCATTGCCCCAACGCGCAGCTGATGTCGTCTGTGGGCACGGCCGTGGGGACCCAGGGGGAAGCAGGGTAAGCACCCAAGGGTGCCGCAGCAGGCACCCCGTGGACCCGCCGTGGGAACAACGGGCGCCCAGTGGCACCATGGCAGGCACCCGATGGACCCCAGGGTGGGCAACTGGAGGAACCCAGTGGACACCCAACGCCCCGTGGTGGGCACCCAGTGGGCTCCATCGCAGGTCTCTGATGTGAACTCAATGGGATCCCACTGGGAGCTCAATGGGAACCCACTGGGAGCTCAATGGGGTCCCAGTGGGAGCTGAATGGGGTCCCAATGGGAGCTCAGTGGGATCCCAATGGGCACTGTCCCAGGCACCCAGTGGGATTCCAATGGACACCCAATGGGAACTTGGTGGGCACCGAATGGGACCCCCATAGGCACCCAATGGGCTTCTTGGTGGGAACCATTGGAGCCCCATCACAGCACCCAATGGACACCCAATGGGCACCATCAGAGCACCCAATGAGAATCCATTTGATGCTCTATGGACACCCAATGAGCACCATCACAGCACCCAATGAGAATCCAATGGTCACCCAGTCAGCACCACCACGGCACCCAATGAGAACCAAACGGACGCCCAGTGGGCACCCAATGGGATCCCAATGGGCAGCACAATGGGCACCCAACATCCACCCAACGGGCACCATCACAGCACCCAGCGAGGATCCAATAATGCTCAATGGACACCCAATGGGAGCCCAATGGCCAGCAGGGCAGGCACCCAACGGCCACCACAGTGTGCACCTCGCACCCAATGTCCACCCAACAGGCACCGCAGCGGCCCCCCCGAGGTCCCCCCCAGTCCCCCCAGAGATCACCAGTGCCCACTCACTGCTGGTGGAAGGGCAAAACTGCCCGGTGAGGTTCCCGAAGCGGTGGATGCGGCAGCAGCGGCCGGTGGGGTTGAGCCAGTCGAGGAAATCGTCCACCCAGGAGGTGGCGGGGATGGCGAGGTAGGACCTGGGCAGAGGTGGGGCTGGCAGGGTGCCGGTGGGGCCGTGCCCCGCTGCCCGCCCCGTGCCCCGCGCCCCACTCACACGTTGGGGAAGCGCGTGGCGTACTGGATCATCTGCGTCAGCGAGTTGTCGTCGCAGCCGGCACTGGAGCAGATGCCGTTGGTGCCCTCGGGCGAGGAGAAGTTGTAGCCGCTGGTGGTGACGAAGTAGGTGGGCACCCCCACGGGCAGGTACTGGTTCATGTCG
The DNA here is from genome assembly GCA_011076525.1 of Nettapus auritus. Lineage (NCBI taxonomy): Eukaryota > Metazoa > Chordata > Aves > Anseriformes > Anatidae > Nettapus > Nettapus auritus. Next base: position 38,596 of record MU016557.1, on the reverse strand, counting down.
GAGAAGTACTGCAGCATGTAGGAGTCCTGGCGGCACAGGGGGCTGCGCTCAGCGAGGGTGGGTGCCCAGCCCTGCCCATGTCCCCAAACAGGGGCTTGGTGTCCCCAGACGAGGGTTTGGTGTCCCTAAACCAGGGCCATGGCACATCTGCATGGCCCCATGTGAGGCTGTGCCGTTCCCATACGGGGCCGCACTCATCCTGTGCAGTCCCCACGTGGCCGTGCACGCGGTCACGCCATCCCCACGTGTCCCCTTCCCCGGGCACCCTGCTGGCACCATGTGTCTCTGCCCCGCGGGTGTCACCTCGGGCATGGCGATCTCCTGGTCCAGCCCCACGGGCACGTGCAGCATGAGGTAGAGCCCGGCGAAGGAGAAGAAGAGGAAGAGCAGCACCTGGGGGCAGCACCCGGCCCCGTGAGGGCACCCCATGGCACGGGGCACCCCCAGGAGCGCCCTGAGCTCCAAACACCCCCGGCGGCCTCACTACGGCGCCCCCCCCCCCCCAGGACCCCCCAGTCTCCCCTATATACCCCCAAGTCCCCCCACCCCACCACGTGCCCCCAGCCCCCACTGACCACCAGCGGCCGGATCAGGCGGTGCAGCAGCAGCGGGGTGTAGAAGTGGCTCAGGAAGGGGCGCAGCACCCTCAAGCCCGGCCCCGTGGGCCCCCCCTTCTCAGTCCCGCAGCAGCAGCAGACGTCGAAGCGGGCAGCCTAAGGGTGCCACCGGGGTGGGTGGGTGCCCTCAGGCCCCCCAAATACCCCCAGGAACCCCACGCCATCCCACAGACAGCCTTAGATCCAGAGGCACCCCCGTGCCCACCCTGGGCACTCTCGTGTCCTGTAGGCACCCCACGGGCACCCCAGTCACCCTCCCACCCATGGGCACCCCACACCCTCCATTTTGCCCACCCCAGGCACCCAAAAACCCATGGGTGCCCCATGCCCTCCCACACACATTGGGTACAGAGGCACCCTGTGCCCACCCAAGGTACCCCAAATGCCCACGGGCACCCCATGCGATGCCCCAAACACCCTTGGGCACCCCCCCTGTGCCCACCCTTGCGCCCGGGGGCACCCGGTGCCGTACCTCCTGCCGGCGGGCATCGAGGGCCAGCAGGGCGACGAAGCCCGACATCTGGAGCAGGAAGTCGAAGGCGATGGCCACGGAGGCCGTGAGGGCGAAGGTGCGGACGGCGGGCATGGAGGAGAGGGCGCCTGCGGGCACCCCGGCGTCAGCGCCCCGGCGACGCCATCAGGGTGCCCCCCGTGTCCCCGCGGTCCCTTGGGTGCACGATGCCGGGTGCACCCGTCCCCACTCACCCAGGAGGAAGCAGATGACCTCGGAGAGGCTGCACAGCAGCATGCTGGGTGCCACCTGCGCCAGCACCCGCCCGATGTGCTGCTCCCGCGTCTCGCCCACCTCCCGCTGCGACTGCTGCTGGCCGGGACGGGAGGTTGGGGTGCCCGCCCCGCGTACGGGCACCCAGCGGCCTGGGGGTGCTGCCACGTGGACAGCGGGACACCCGTGTGTCCCCTGGGGACCTCCCCGTGTCCCGAGTCCCATTGGGATCCCAGTCAAGTTCCTGGGAGACCCCTGCACCCATGGGTGGTCCTTGGTCCCATGGGGACTTCCCCATGTCTCACGGGTCCCCGAGCCCCATTGGGATCCCCATCATAACCCTTGGAGACCTCTACACCCATGGGTGGCCCTTGGTCCCATGGGGACATCCCCATGTCCCCAAGCCCCGTTGGGATCCCCGTTGTGCCTCTTGGACGCCCCTGCACCCATGGGTGGCCCTTTGTCCTGTGGGGACCCCTTGAGCTCAATCATGCCCCCTACGTCCCCCTTGGGACCCCCACCCACGGGTGCTGCCATGCCCCATGGGGACCCCAGAGCCCAAAGGACCCCAGAGCCTACCCACCCCAGGGGAACCCAAGGCTGCCCCCCACGTCCACGTACCCCGCAGGGATCCCTGCACCCAGAGGTGTCCCACAGGGACCTCCCCACACCCATGGGTGCTCCCACACCCTCCAGGGACCCCCAGCGGCGCTGACCTGGTACTCCTGCACGAAGATGAAGATGTTGTCGGCGCCCACGGCAAGGACGAGGAAGGGCACGACCTCGAGGATGATGAGGGACGAAGGCAGCCCCAGCAGCGCCAGGAAGCCCATGGAGGCAAAGACGGCGCCCAGCACCACGGCGATGCCGCCCAGCGCCAGCGTCACCTTCGACTCCACCTGCGGCAGGACGGGGCACCCGTTCAGCACCCCGCGAGCACCCTTGGGTGCTGGCACCCTCCCCGACCCCCCCGGCCGTTACCAGCACGCGGCGCCAGGCCGTGTACTCGCCCAGCGCCAGGGCGATGTAGGCGAAGACCACCAGGTAGCTGACGGCGAAGACGGGGATGTCCTCGCCCGTGGTGCGGTTGATCTCGTCCTCCAGCGAACGCTGAGGGCATGGGGTGGGTGAGCGGGGGCGCCGGGGCACCCTTGGGTGCCCCCCACCCCACCGGCCAGGCGCCGTACCTCAGCCATGAAGGAGACGGAGAGGTTCTGGCTGTGGTTGCGCTGGAAGTCGCGGACCACCTGGAGGAAGCGCTGCTCCCAGCTCAGCACCCACTTGTGCCGGGGGTCGCTCCGCGGGAAGTTGTTGAGGGAGTAGGTGATGATGAGCGCCTCCGCCTGCGTGTACTCGGAGCCTGCGGCACGGCACGGCACCCATCGCACCCCACTGCACCCCATCGCACCCCCTAGAGCCCCATGGCGCCCCATCCCGCCCCACTGCACCCACCCCACCCCACCCCACGGCTCACCGGGGTAGCCGCCGAGGGCGATGTAGGGGAAGACGGGCCCCCCGTACTGGGCCATGCAGCTCAGCTCCAGCGCCGTGATGTCCTTGAAGGAGAGCGGGGAGCTGGCGGGGACACGGCGCCGGTGAGCGGGGGCTGCGCCCGGTGCCCCCCGCCACCCACAGCCCGCAGGCACCGAGCCCTGCTCCCGGTGGGCATCGCGCCGACCCCGCAGCCTGGTGGCAACACGGGCACCGCGACACGTCCAGCACCCCATGGTCAGCACCCCGACCCCATAGCCCAGCACCCCACAGCCACCATGCCGCAACAACCCACAGCCATCACCCTGACCCCATAGCCCAGCTCACACAAGCATCACCCCGACCCCATAGCCCAGCACCCCACGAGCACCATGCCACATCCAGCACCCCACGGACATCACTCTGACCCCATAGTCTGGCACACTACCGGCATCACCCTGACCCCATAGCCCAGCACCCCACAATCACCATGCTGCATCCAGCACCCCACAGGCATCACCCCGACCCCATAGCCCAGCACCCCACAAGCACCATGCTGCACCCAGCGCCCCATGAGCACCACCCTGACCCCCCAGCCGAGCACCGTGCCGCGTCCAGCACCCCACCACCCCGACCCCCCAGCCCATCACCCCATGAACCCCACGCCAACATCCATCGCCCCCCAGCCACCACCCCAACCCCTCCGGCGGCCCCGCGGGCACCCACTTGACGCAGTAGATGAGGTGATCGCGCCAGTCCACGGTGCCGGTCTCCTTGCCCACGGTCTGGGTGGCCACCATGGCCAGGTGGGTGCGGTTGTTCTGGAAGTACTGCGTCACGCTGTTGATGCAGCAGTCGGCCAGGCTGGGCTCGGAGGGGTTGAGGGGCGCGTAGCAGACGTCCTGCAGCGTCACCTCCCTGCCCTCCTCCTGCACCCAGACGCTCGCCCCCGTCAGCTGCTCCTGCAGCTCCAGCAGCGCCTGCAGCACCTCGGCCGACAGCACCCCGCTGAAGTTCTTGGCGCCCAGCACCACCGAGTCGTAGGCGGCCCCCGGGCGCTGGTCCCGCGCCGTCACGATCACCTGGCAGGTGCGCAGGAAGGGCCCGAAGTGCTCGTCGTAAAACGCCTTCTCCTGCCGCGCCTGGCTGTCCGGCGCCGACCACAGCTCCACGGGGTCGGTGGTGAGCCGCAGGGTCGCCATCCCTGCCGACAGCCCGCCCGCCACCGCCGCCGCCGCCACCAGCACCGGCACCGGGTGCCCGGCCACCAGCGTGCCCCAGCGGCGGAAAACACCGGCCAGGAAGCGGTGGCTCCAGGTGCCCAACCGCACCGCGCAGCCCCTGCGAGGAGCCGGCGCCACTTTCTTCTTCTTCTTCTTCCCGCGGCACATCAAGGCGGTGAGGAAAAGGAGGGCGAAGAAGCCGAAGAGCAACACGCAGATGACCAAAACGCCGTCGGCGGCGCCCAAGCGGAAAGGCGGCGAGGGGCCGGGCGGCGCAGGCACGGCCGGGCAGGAATCGGTGCAGTCCTGGCAGGAGCAGGGCTGCTGCTCGGAGCTCAGCGCCTCGCTGCAGCCCCACGCCCGCTCGTCCAGCGGCTCGATGCCTTCTCCGGGCTGCGTGCCGTTGGGCACCAGCTGGAAGTCGATCTGCAGCGGGGCCAGCCCGTTGTTCTTGTCGCCCTGGAAGTCGAGCCAGCGCTGCGTGGTGCAGAGCCGGGCGCCGTAGATGCCGCACATGGTGTCGATGGCGTAGCCGCCCGTGGCCGGCAGCCGCACGTCCTTGCAGGAGTCGAAGGCGGCGTCGGCGTAGCGCCGGCTGTAGAAGCACTGGTACTCCACCACGGCCTGCTGCTGCGCCCCCGTCGCCGCGGTGTGGTTGACCACGCGGGTGACGTTGGTGAAGAGGCTCTGGTCGGGGCTGCAGATGTTGTTGCAGTAGAGGTTGGCGAAGTTGCGGGAGCAGGAGGGGCAGCGGGCCAGCACGGTGCCGGACAGAGCCACGCTGACCTGCAGGGCCGTGAGCTGCCGCAGCGTGCAGCACACCCGCGTCTCGTTGTCCCCGCGCACCAGCTCGGGGCAGACGGAGCGCAGCAGCTGCAGCAGCGCGCCCGTGGCCAGCTGCGCCGGCTGGTTGTAGAGGCAGGGCACGTTGGAGGACACCAGCGAGACGTTCACCTCGGGGTTGCGCCCGCACTCGTCGTAGAAAGCGCAGTAGCCGGCGCGGTGGATCGGCGTCAGCTCCGGCGCGGCCTGCGGGGCGAGGAGAGGGGCGCGTGGGGGCTCAACCCACGGGGAGCCGGCTCGCTTCGGTGCCCCCGTCCTGTCCCAAAAGGTGCCAGGCACCCGGCACCCGTGGGTGTCCCCCTGCCGCCACCACCCCTCCAAACCTCACCGCGCTCGGCCGCCCCGAAGCACCTACCAGCGCCAGGAGGGCGCCGAGCACCGCGCCGGCCAGTGCCGGGGATGCTGCCATCGTGGGCAAAAGGGTGCTGCCGGCTTCGTGCGGCCCCTATAAGACCCCGTATCCCTTGGGCGGCTGCCGCCTGTGAGGTCTTCTGGCCTGATGGCACCGAGGCCAATCAGCCGGCGCCGGAGCTGTAAAGGCGCTGTGATCATTAACCCGGATCGATCGCCGCTGTCAGTCGGCGCATCCCGGCGGGGAGGTGCCCCGACGCCTGGGTGCCCCCCTGCCCGAGGGAGCGGGCGCCCTGAGTCACCGGCGGGGAGTTTTGCACCGTGCTTACGTGGTTTGGCAGGGCTGTACCCACCGGGGACGGCCCCGCGGGTTCGCAGGAACACCCAAGGCGGTGGCGGAGAGGCCGTGCCAGCCGTGGGAAACCCATCCTGCCTGGCACAGGGAGCGGCGGGCACCCCGGGGTGCCGAAGCGTGCCCCACAGCACGCGCCCTGTCAGCGAGGGCAAGGAGGAACAGGATTTGCCTCCCTGCCTGCCCCACGGGCGCTAAAACTGCTTCTGTTAACAGAAACGGGGCTGCCGTGCCCGCCTCAGAGTCCTCTGCCACACCGAGCTGCCAGGAAGGTTCAGGGCCGCCGGGCAGCCTTGGAGAAGCGTCGGCCCCGATAAGAGGCCGAGGCCCCGATAAAGGGAACGGCGGGCGATAGGGGCACCGCGGCGCTGCCGCCCGTCTCGCACGCCACGGGCAGGGCCGGGCACAGGGGGCGGGCGGGCGCAGGGCGAACTCGCGCACCCCGAAGGCGCTGTGCTGGTGGCACACGGGTGCCAGGCTCCGGGGGACGGGCGCGTGCCAGCCCTGGGGACGGACGCCAGCGGGCGGCGGGCACCGCGGCGGTGTCGGGGTGGGGGTGACGGGCATCTGGAGGGGACGGGGGGGCCCCGAAGCTGGCACTGCTGCGTGCGCTGTGCCCTTGGCCCGGTTTACAGCCTTGGTATCAATAAGGGGGGGGTGATAACGCGCTGGCACCTTTGTCCCGCATCCGAGGCTTCCCACCCCTGCGTCACCAACCCTCCCCTGCACCCCTGCCACCGTCACGCAGCCTGCGGGCACCGCGCTGCCCGGCAGGAGAAGCACCCCGCCACACGGCTGGCACTGCCCACCGGCACCTTTATTGCGCGCGGCTGCCCGCAGGGGACGGCACGGGGACGCCCCATCCGCCGGGGGGGCCGCGAGGCGGCTGCGGTGGTCCCGGGCACAGCCCCCGGAGGACAGGGGGGGCTCAGGGGGACTTTGGGGCACGGCGCTTGGCGCGCTGGCGGGCGTACTTGAAGCTCTGCAGTGGGTTGGTGTTGCGGCGTGCCTGTAAGGGCAGAGAAAAGCGGCGTCAGGCCCTAAAAAAGCAGGGAGCGGGTGGGTACCCCCCATGCCCGGGGGGGTCACGGCTGCCCCGCACTCACCACGGGGCCGCTGCAGCGGCCGGCACCGGTGTGGGGCAGCCGCAGCCTCTTGCGCTTCTTCAGGTTGGGCTTGGCGATGCTGCGGAGGCTGGGTGGCACTGTGGGCACGGAGAGGGACATCAGAGGGCGAAGCGCTCCCCGGGGACACCCCCCAGCCTTGCACCCCTTTCCCTGGTTTGGGGTCTTGTGTCCCCAGCCCTCCCCGTCACCCCGGAGCCGCCGTCGGGCACGGGACGTACCCAGGTAGTCGGGCACGTTGCGGAGGTGAGGCTTGACGATGGCGGGGTGCAGCGGCTTGTCGTGGCGCAGGACGTGCAGGTCGCGGGGGTTGTCCTCGAAGTACGTCTGGGTACAGGGAGGGGACGTAAGGGGGGGCTCCCGGCACCCCACGCCCACCCCACACCCCCCTCGGGATGCCGGGGGTACCTTGAGTTTCTCCGAGTTGAGCAGCTCCTCCTTGATCTCCCGCAGCCGAGCCTCCTTCACCGCCTGCTTGGTGACGGAGCGCATGGCGTCCTGGGGGACTCGGGGTCAGAGCCGGGGAGGGGGCACCGCCGCCACCCCCCCAGCCCCGGCCCCGTCCCCGTCTGCGCTCACCCGGCACCGGTACCGCAGGCCCTCGATCTCCTCCATGCAGAACTTGTAGGGCTGCAGCATGGACCCGCCGTTCTCTGCGGACGCACACGGGGACGTTCCCTGGGGACACGCCCGGCGCCCTCGGGGACACCCCGACGACGTCCCCTGGGCACCCGGTGCCCCCCTCCCCGCGGTGCCAAAGCCCCCCCAGACCTCCTGCGAGCCTGTCCTCGATCTCTGCCAGCCGCCCCCGCTCCTCGGGCAGCACGAAGGTGAGCGCCGTGCCGGGGTTGTCCGCGCGGGCCGTCCTGCGGGCACGGAGGGGTGCGGCGGTGGGGCGCCCGCCCGAGCACCCCCAAAAGGCGACCTCAAAGCCCCCCCCACGGGCACCCCGGCCCCACGGACCTGCCCACGCGGTGGATGTAGGACTCGACCGTCGGCGGCACGTCGAAGTTGATGACGGCGGCCACGTTCTGGAAGTCGATGCCCCGCGCGACGCTGTACTCCGGGTCCTTGCCTTTGCTGCGGGGGGGGAAATGTGATGGGGGGGGTGGGAAGGGGAATTTTGGGGGGGGACTTGCTGCCCCCAGGGGCTAAGGGGACGCCCCGTGGGGACAACTGGGGCAGACACCCGCATGGGGACGCTTTAGGATCTCCCTGGGTGCAGGGACACCCCCGAGTGATGCCCATGGGTATGGGGACACCCGGGGGGACGTGAAACCCCCAGGCAGGGAGCCCCCCCATGAACAAGGGGACAGCCTGGGGACAGGGACACCCCTGGGCACAGACACCGGGACCGCCCCTTGGCGTAAATCCCCCAGAAAAGAGAAATCCCGGAAGGGGGACGCAGGGACCCCCTGGGCACGGGGACCTCGTGGGGCCCAGGAACACCACGGGGGGCACACAGGGACCCCGCTCCAGACCCTGGGCCCCGCTCCCTGGGCCCCGCCCCGCCGGCACCCACGGGTGCTCACCTGTCGGCAGCTCCCTTGCGCTTCTTCTGCGGGGGCTGCCCCGCGGGCGCCTCCAGCGCCTCCTCGTCGGTGGCCACGATGTAGTCGTAGAGGCCGCGGTTGAACTGGGTGATGACGTGGCACCTGGGGACCCGCGGGCGGCCCTCAGCACCTCCGCCTGCTCCCCGCCGGCACCCCGCTTCTCCCCGACGCGGGGCCCCCACGGGCGTTACCCCGGGCACCCCAAGCGCACCCCACATCCCCCAGACATCCCCCAGCCGTGTCCCCAGCGAGCGCGCCCCACGAACGCCCCGCGGGCCATCCCCATCCCTCAGCGCCCTCCCGGCCCTCTCGGGGCACCCAGCAGCACCCCGCTCCCCACGGGCGCCCCCGGTACCGCGTCTCACGTCCCCCCACCCCACCCCGTCCCCGCGGCGGGTACCGGGAGCGCGCGGGGAGCTCGGAGTTGAGGGCGCAGGCGGCGATGCCGAACTGCTCGAGGAAGAGCTTGAGGCGGTAGCAGCGGGCGAGGGTGCCCACGAAGAGCAGCGCGCGGCCCCGCAGCAGCGCCAGCTTCAGCAGGGCGCAGAGCAGCAGGAACTTGTCCTCCTCCGTGTCGCAGCGCACCACCCACTGCTGCAGCTGCGCGCTGCCCGGCAGCCGGGGCTCCTGCGGCTGCACTACCACCTGCGACCGAAGTATCAGAACCGGGGGGGGGCAGGGGGAAGCCCCCCACAGCCCCTAAATTGCGCCCCGAGGGTTGTTGCGCAGCCCCCCCGAGCCCCCCGCTCACCGGGTTGTGCAGCACCAGCTCCTTGAGCGCCTCCACGTCGGGGTTGAAGGTGGCCGACACGAGCAGCGCCTGGTAGATCTTGGGGAGGTGGCTGGGGGGGCGCGGGGGGCTCAGCGCTGGCCCCGTAGTGGGGCCACCCCAAGCCCCAAGCCCCCAGTGGCTGCGCTCCAAAAACCCGCAGAGTGTCCCCTGAGACCCCCGGCTGTGCCCCCCCCCCCGAGTCCCCTCACCCCAGCAGCACCCCCCAGTTGGGGACGTGCCCCCAGACCTCCTCAGTGCCTCCTCACCACCTCCCCTCACCCCACCAACACCCCACACTCACGGATGTGCCCCCAAACCTTCACAGCGCCCCCCCAAAACCCTTACCCACATCCCCACGGCCTCCCCTAAACCCACCACCACCCCACAGCCCTGGCCGTGCCCCCAGATCTCCCCAGCGCCCCCCCAAACCCCAACCCCCATCCCCGGCAGCCCTCCCCGTGCCCCCCAGTCCCCCCCCCTCACCAAAGCAGGGCCTTGAGGTCGTCGCCGAAGCCGAAGGAGAGCAGCAGGTCGGCCTCGTCCAGCACCAGCAGCTCCAGCGAGTGCCGCAGCACCAGGCTGCGCGCCTCCAGGTGCGCCAGCACCCGGCCCGGCGTGCCCACCACCACCTCCGGCCGCTCCATCAGCACCGGCCTCGGGGACACGGAGGGGGGGGGGTCACACACCCAGCTCGGGGACACCCCCGGGGACACGGGGAGGGGGACACTCACTTCTGGGCGGCGAGGTCGGTGTGGGCGCAGACGTCGGCCACGCGCACCTCGCGGGCGCAGAAGGCCGCCAGCTGCCGCAGGCTCAGCACCACTTGCTGCCCCAGCTCCTTGGAGGGCACCAGCACCAGCGCCCGCACCGCCTGCGCCGCCGCACCCGGCGCCTGCAAATCCCCCCCCCCCCCCGCCCCCGGTGCCGCCGTCAGCTCCGCCGGCCCCGGCACGGATGGGGGGATGGCGGCCGTGGGGAGGGAGCTGCTCCATGGCACCCCGGGTACCCCACTGAGCCCCCCAAGTCCCACAGAGACCCCAAAACCCACAGGGACCCCAAAAGCCCGCAGCCCCCAGGCACCTCATGGAGACCCTAAACCCCAAGGAGACCCAGGCACCCATGGAGCCCCCAAACCCCACAGCCCCCCAGACAGCCCATGGAGCCCCCAAACCTCCACAGAGCCCACCCATGCCCAGCACCCCCAGACCCCCACTCCCATCAGCACCCACCCCACGGATCCCACCCACCCCAGGGTTCCCCCATCCCTAGCAGCCCCTGCCTCACAACCCCCCCACCCATTCCCAACACCCCCAGATCCTCACTCCACCAGCACCCACCCCATGGAGCCCACACACCCCATCCCTCTCAGCCCCCACCCCAAGGAACCCACCCACATGCCCAACACCCCCAGACCCCCGCTCCCACCAGCCCCCACCCCAAGGAGCCCACCCACCCCAGGGTGCCCCCACCCCCCCCCCGCCCCCCCCCAGCCCCCATTTCCCCCCCTTTCCCCCCACCCCCTCACCGCGGCCCGCAGCAGGCGCTGCAGCAGGGGCAGCCCGTAGGCCGCCGTCTTCCCGGAGCCGGTGCGGGCCCGGGCCAGGAGGTCTCGGCCCTCCAACGCCGCGGGGATGGCCTGGGCCTGGATGGCGGTGGGGGCGGCCCAGCCCAGCTCCGACACGGCCTGCGGGGACGGAGCGTTACGGATGGAGCCCGGACACCCCCCCCCGGGACCCCTCCGGGACCCCCCCGTTATCCCCGAGCCCCCCCCGGTACCCGCAGCAGCCGCGGGTCCAGCCCCAGGTGCTCGAAGGCCGCCGCCATCTCGGCTGGGAGCGGGCCCGAAAGGGCCCCAACGCCGCCCCCTGGCGGTGTGGGGGTCCCGGGGGCACCCTTGGGTGCTGGGGGAGAGGGGTGACCCCCCCCCCCCGTGGGCTGGGGGCGTCCTGCTCCGAGGGGGGGTGTTTGGGGTGGCTGGGGCGGAGAGCGCGCCTCGTCCGCGCTACAGCACCCCCAAAACACCCCCACCCCGAAAAGCGCCTCAAAAAGGCCCCCAATCCACCCCAAAAAGGACCCCCACCCCATAAAGGCACCACATCTGCTCTAAAGTATCCCAAAAAGCGCCTCCACCCCAAAAAGCAACTCCCAAAAGATCCCTCATCTACCCTAAAGGGCCCCCAAAACATCCCCATCCAAAAAGGGCCTCAAAAAGGCCCCCATCCCACCCTAAAGTACCCCAAAAAACATCCCACACAGCACCCCCAATAAGGCCCCTCATCCACCATAAAGTGCCCCAAAAAGCACCCCCACCCCAAAAAACAACCCCACCACAAAAGGGACCTTCATCCACCAAAAAGTACCCCAAAAAGCCTCCCCCATCCCAATCCACCCCACACAGAGCTCCCCAAAAAGGCCCCTCGTCCAACCTAAAGGGCCCCAAAAAGCACTCCCATCCCCAAAAGGCACCACATCCACTCTAAAGTATCCCCAAAAGTACCCCCACCCCAAAAAGACCCCTCATCTACCCTAAAGTACCTCAGAAACATCCCCATCCCAAAAAGCATCCCACATCCAGCACCCTAAAAAAAACCTCCTCAGCCACCCTAAAGGACCCCAGAAAACACCCCCACACAAAAAAGGCCCCCCATTCACCCTAAAGAACCACAAAAAGCGCCCCCACCCCCAAAAGCACCCCCCCACAGCACCCCAAAAAGGCCCTCATTCAAAGTACCCCCAAAGGCACCGGCACCCTGCACACAGCACCCCAAAAAGCCCCCCACCACCATAATTACCCCAAAAAGCACACAGCACCCCAAAAAGATTCCTCATCCACCTTCAAGTACCCCCAAAATGACCTCCCCAGCACCCCAAAGGCCCCTCATCCATCCTAAAATATCCCAAAAAAAGACTCCCACCCCCAAAAAGCACCCCAAAAAGGCCTTCCATCCAAAGTACCCCAAAAAACCCCCCACCCCAAAAAGCCCCCTGCACACAGTAGCCCGGAGGCTCCTCATCCACACTAAAATATCCCCCAAAACACCCCCTCCCCCCAAAAGGCCCCTCATCCACCATAAAGTACCCCCAAATCCCCCCCCCCAAAAGCCCCCCAGCACCCCAAAAAAACACCAGTGCACGCCCAGGGACCCCAAAGCTTTTATTGATCCCCCAAAAAAACCCACATCGAGGCAGCGCGGCCCCAGCCCCCTCCCACACCCTGGTGTTCTGAGGGGCTGTGTCTCCCTGGGTGTGGGGGAAGCCCCCCAGGTTTGGGGGATCACC
>CM021786.1:5304216-5322430 GCA_011076525.1 Nettapus auritus | reverse complement strand
GACTGTGCCGAGCCAAGGTCACGGGCCTTAGGCCAAGGAGAAAGAACACACTCACGTGACAATGCACAGAACACTCTCTACCCACTCCTCTGCTTTGTGTCCTACCCCAACAGCCAAGAAGACCCAGACAGACCCACGTCCCCCAACCCGGTACAACTGCTTCGCTCACCTAACATCCCAAAGAGCTGCATCACACTCCCTGCTCCTCTTGCGCTCCGAGCATCTCCAGCATTTCAGGAACTGGAACCGCTGACGTCCGGTGCGCCTCAGGAACGTGGCAGGAGATGTACTCTGCTGCCGCAAGGTGCTTGCAAAGCCTGCCTGACAGGCAAAGCAGACCAACACAATCCACCGACCAACTTGGGGCCCACACTGCCTTCCACTCACCCTCATGTCTCATTCAAGTTTCCATGCCCATGCCCTAGGCTACAAGAAACAAAAAGAGAAGGTCATGACCGTGATGGACACACAACCAGTATAGCTCCTTGCAGAGGACTCAAACACAGAGACCAGAGAGAGGAGAGGGAAAAAAACAACAACAACAAAAAAAAAAAACTCAGTTCCACAAACACCAAAAGACCATGAATGCACAGCAGCCCCAAAAGGGGTAATCACAGACTTACCCTTTACAGATGAAAAAGGTGATCCTAACCAGCCTCTTTGTAATGCTGCGCTTATGTAGTCAAGGTCTTTGTGATGCGTACTGAAGCTGTGTATGAATCCTCTGGACAGTTAGAAAACCACCGTGACATACCTAGAGATGAAAATCTGTGGCTTAAATCCCCCCAAAAAAGGAACCATACCCCACGATTTCCTGAAAATAACTTAGCTGACAATCCCTCCAAAATATACCCCTATAACATAAATTCCAAGCACTTAAAACCTAGAAGGTTGAAAGGTCTAACGACTCCACAGACAGCAAAACCACAGGCAAGAGCTCCGAAAATATAACAAACTGTGCCTAACCCTGAGAAAGACTGCACCTTACAGATGCCTACTGCTGCTGTTTTCAGATACATACAGGGATCATCAACGATACATTTCTCCTAAACCCTGCTCCATCACTTTGACACCACAGTTGTAGCTTCTATAATATTTGACATTAAGGCAAAGAATCACAATAAGCCCCATAGTTCTGTGAATATCATAAGGGACCTAAAGACACAAAGCAAACACACCAGCTAACATTATCATCCTATCCGTACATATGCTATAACAATTACTCACCTGAGGAAGAGCCGCATGTAATAGAGACACCTACCGCTCTACAGATGGCTTTACACTAACAGATCCCACTAGTTGTTCCTCAAAAAAAAAGTGCATGCTGGTCTCTACTTGGAAACCCTTCAGTCCTCAGAGTCCGACCCACCTAGAGAACCCTGCAACAGAAGGAAGGAAAAACAAAGCACTTACCTGAAAGGGCAGCCCAGGCAGAATAAGCTCTCTGGGGGCATGCAAGGGGCTCATATACCATTAGGCCCGCCCAGCACCCAAACCCAATCACCTGGGAAGAGGGAGGGGCAAAGCACAAGAAGGCAGAGCACAGGAGGAGCAGCAGCTGCATTTTGTTTTTTCATTATTAGTATTATTTAAACCTGACTTAACTCAACAGCATGCAGAGTGCAGACAAGAGAACTAGGGTTTTTCTAGAAGCAACAATCCCCATGCCTTTGCTTCAGCTTTGAATATGGAAAAGACAATATGACCAAGCAAGGAAAGAAAAAAGTCCACAGCTGCAATCTAACCCTAACCCTAATGGACCAATAAAGAAATGGACCAATAAATGGACCAATAAACGGAGCTATAAATAAAAGACAAACAGATCTAACCCTAACCCCTAACCTTAACCCTAAGAGACCAATGGACCAAGAAAGAAATGGACCAATAAATAAAAGAGAAACGGATCTAGCCCTAACCCTAACCCCCCAACCCTAACTCTAACCCTAACTCTAAACCTTGATCACTGACCCTTGACACCTGACCTTTAGCGTGACCCTTGACACCTAACCTTGACCCCTGGCCCTTGACTCTTGACCTTTGACCGCCATGATCTTTGACCTTAGCCCCATGACCTTTGACCATGTGACCTTTGACCACGTGGCCTTTGAGCCCACGACCTTTGACCCGGTGACCCTTTTGACCTTTGACCCCTTTGACCCTTGAGCACGTGACCTTTGACCCCGTGACCTCTGACCCCGGAGCACATCCGCGCTCAGGGAAGGCCCTCCCTGCCGTCACTTCCGCCCTGGGTTCCCAGCCAATGATGGAGTGTTTCTGCCCTCATGGAAGGCTCAACAACACACCACATCCGCCCTTACTTTCCAGCCAATCACGGAGCCGATTTGGCCCTCACTGAAGGCGTGTCTTGACGTTACTTCCGCCCTCAGTGCCCTGCCATTCACGTAGCCGATTCCCTGTGGGAAGCCAATCCTGAGGTTGCCCGTTCATTTTGTTTTTGTTTTTTTTTTGTGGGTGTGTGGTAGGTTTTTTTTTTAAAAAAAAAAAAAAAAAAAAAAAAAAAAAAAAAAAAAAAAACCACCCCCGGGGGGATTAATGATTGAGTCCCAAATAGGATTCCAATTAAAGTTTGCAATGTATTAAACGAACAGAGGCAAGCAATTCCACATAACCCTAACCCTAACCCCTAACCCTAACACTTAACCCTTAACCCTTAACCCTAACCCTAATGGCCCCTAACCCTTAACCCTAACCCTAATGGCCCCTAACCCTAACCCTAATCCTAAATGACTGCCCGGATGCACAGTGTTCAAGAACTACATTTCAAACGTCTCCCAGAACTCCCAACATGGCCGCCCGGAAGTCCCGTGACTGAGAAGTACACCTCCCGGCATGCTCTGGGCAATTAAAATGGCTGCCCGGAATCCCAGTGCCCGAGAACTGCATTTCCGGGGTCTCCCGGGACTCCCAACATGGCCGCCAGGAAGTCCAGTGCACGAGAACGAAATCTCGCGGCATTGCCTGGACACCCAACATGGCGTCCGCAAGTGCAGTGCTCGAGAGGTACACCTCCCGGCACGCTCTGCGCATCCAAAATGGCAGCCCCGAATCCCAGTGCCCGAGAACTACATTTCCGGGGTCTCCCCGGACTCCCAACATGGCCGCCGGGAAGTCTAGTGACTGAGAAGTACATCTCGCGACATGGCCTGGACACCCAACATGGCGTCCGCGAGTGCAGTGCCGGAAAAGTACACCTCCGGGCATGCTATGGGCATTTAAAATGGCTGCCCGGATGCCCAGTGCCCGAGAACTACATTTCCGAGGTCTCCCAGGATTCCCAACATGGCCGCCGGTAGTCCAGTGACTGAGAACTAAATTTCACGGCATAGCCTGGACACCCAACATGGCGTCCGCAAGCGTAGTGCCCGAGAAGTACATCTCCCGGCATGCTCTGGGCATCCAAAATTGCTTCCGGGCAGCCCAGTGCCCGAGAACTACATTTCCGACTTCTCGCAGGACTACCAACATGGCTGCCGGTAGTCCAGTGATTGAGAACTAAATCTCGCGGAACGGCATTGGGCACCGAAGATGGCGTCCGGAAGCCCAGTACCGGAAAACTCCATTTCCCAGCATTGCCCAGATTCCCAGCATGGCCACCCGGATGTTTAGATTCCTAGGACTACATTTCCCAGCACTCAACGTGTTTTCAACATGGCTGCCGGGAAAGTGGACATGTTAGATGCCCAGAGCACGCCGGGAGGTGTACTTCTCCCGCACTGCACTTCAGGAAGCCATGTTGGGTGCCCAGGTCATGCTGCGAGATGTACTTCTCAGTCACTGGATTTCCGGGCGGCCACGTTGGGAGTCCTGGGAGACCTCGGAAATGTAGTTCTCGGTCACTGGGCATCCGGCTGCCATTTTGGATGCACAGAGCATGTCGGGAGGTGTACTTCTCGGGCACTGCACTTGCGGACGCCATGTTGGGTGCCCAGGACATGCCGTGAGCTGTACTTCTCAGTAACTGGACTTCCCTAACCCTAACCCTAACCCCACGGATTTAACCCTAAACGTACCGCAAACACTAACCCTAATGACCGACCAGTATTCCTTACCGGATCCCAAAATAAAGTACTGAGGGGGGGAAGCTGTTTTTAGGCTTAGGGTTGTAATCCTAATCCCTAAAGCCCTAACCTAAAAACCCTTACAATCCTAACCCTAAAAACGCTACAGCCCTAATCATAAAAACCCTAAAGACCGAATCCTAAAAAACTTCTAAACCCTAACCCTAGGAAACCTAAAGCGTTAAAGCTAAAAACTTTAAAAACCCTAACCATAAAAACCCTAAAGCCCTAACTCTAAAAACCCTTACAACCCTAACCTGAAAAACTCTAAAACCCTAACACAAAAACCCTAAAGCCCTAACTTTAAAAACCCTTAAACCCAACCCTAAAAACCCTTACAACACTAACCCTGAAAATCCTTATAAACCTAACCCTAAAAACCATGAAGCCCCAACCCTAAAAACCCTTACAACACTAACCCTGAAAATCCTTATAAACCTAACCCTAAAAACCATGAAGCCTCAACCCTAAAAACCCTTACAACCCTAAAAACCCTAAAGCCCCAACCCTAATAACCCTAAAGAACCCGAGAACTACAACTCCCGGCATGCCGAGGGCACCCAACAGGGCTATCCGCAAGTCAAGTGCCCGAGAACTACGACTCCCGGCATGCTCTAGGCATCCAACATGGCTGCTATCACTGCACGTGCCCCTCCTTGTCGCTCTGCTGCCTCATCTCAAATCCTCAGCCACTTCTGTGGAGAGCCGGCCATGGCACCTGCAAAGCAAGACAAAGACCCTTCATAGTCACCTCACGCTACTTGGCCACTCCACTCTAACCCAGCTCACCACCAGATCGCCTTCTCGTACTGCTCTTCAGAGTGCAGAATGCGCCTCCGAACCTGCGTGAGACATTTGCAAAAGAAGAACAAAAGCATAGGCCGAGGCTGCATCCAAAGCCGCAGCACAGCTAGGACAGTTATTCTTACCTGCTGCCTTACCTCTGCCCCCTCACCTGCCCCCGAGGCAGATGCTTCCATCTGCCCTCTTAAGCCAGCTACAACATCTCAAAAAGGCAAAGAGGGGACACTTAGAATGACAGAGAGAACCGCAACTCAAAAATAACTGCTCCATCTGTTCATCACTCACCTGGACAGAGGCAGCTCTGTGGGTGACATCCCAGGTGCTACGCTGTGTTTCACCTTTAACAAAATGAAAACTGAGTCAGAAGATAACCATTCAGATGCCAGTATTAGCACCCATCCCTCAACAATGCAAGGGACCCCCTTTTTGTTTTTAGTCATACTGGAACAGCAGACAACATGCCCTGGCACCTCACAAGTAGACCAAGCCAGTCACCGAGCTGCTGACTGAGAGCTTGACAGTTCCATAAGGCACTCTTTTCTTTGATCGGTTCTTCCTAAGGTTTATTTAAGGCTGGAGAAAAACAAAAACAAAAACAAACAAACAAAACAAAACAAACAACAACAAAACAAAACAAAACAAAAAAGGTCCACAGCTGCAATCTAACCCTAACCCTAACCCTAATGGATCAATGGACCAATAAAGAAATAGACCAATAAATGGACCAATAAATGGACTAATAAATAAAAGAGAAATGGATCTAACCCCAGCCCAGAGCCTAACCCTAACGGACCAATGGACCAGTAAAGAAATGGACCAATAAATGGACCAATAAATAAAAGAGAAACGGATCTAACCCTAACCCTCATTTAGATCAGCAGGTGGCGGCAGAGGGCCCCTGCTCCGTGGCCTAATGCTGCAGGCCCCGCGCCCCGCCCACCTGCCGGAGCCGGTACCGCGCAGGCCCGGCCGCGGGGACGCGCGTGCACGTGACGACGGTCGCGCTCATGACGTCACCGCTAGAAGTACCGCCGCGTCATTTCTGCCCGGTGCCGTTTCCTGCTGCAGCTGTCCGCGATGAGCAAGAGGAAGGCCCCGACGGGGAGCCCCAACCAGGGCATCACGGACCTCCTGACGGGTGAGTGGGGGGGTTTCTCTCAACCACAACAGGGGGCTGGGGGCCGCGGCGCGCATCGGCCGCTCCAACCGTGTTTCTCTCCGTAGAGCTGGCGAATTACGAGCGGAACGTGAACCGGGCCATTCACAAGTACAACGCGTACAGGTACCATACCCCCCCCCCCCCCCCCCCCGCTGCAGGGCCCCGCCGGGGCTGGGTGTTGACCCGCGCTGTTCCGCAGGAAGGCTGCTTCTGTTATCGCCCGGTACCCCAGCGAGATACGGAGCGGGGCCGAAGCCAAAAAGCTGGTAGGTGTCCGTGCCCTGGCTGCCGGGGGGAGACCCGGGGGCGCTGTAAGCTCCCCAGCCGGGGGGGGCGATGCCGTGATGGGGCTGAGGTTCCCGGGAGGAGGGGGGCGGTGCAAGGGCGGCCCGGCCCGTGCCAGCTCCTCGTCCCAGCGGCCAGCTCGGGGCAGGGCGTGGGTGCGGCGTGTGGCTGCTGCGGGGGTCTCACAGAATCACCTGGGGCCTCCGGCTGCCTCTGTGCGTGAAGGGCTTCTGTTGTGGCAGATTTCCCCTTCGTTGCTTTACTGCCCTGCTCAACTTGGAGGACAGTAGAAATCAAAGCCTTGTCTAGAATAAATAATACAGTTGCTGAATTACTGTGTTTACGCTGCTTGTGTTGAACCCTGCCTGCTCTTGTTCCCTTATGGACCAATGTTTTATTGTGGTTTAAGTGACATCATAGTTCTTTCTGTGGAGCTTACAGGGGTTTTTTTGTTTGTTTGTTTGTTTTTTTGTGTGTGTGGCTATAAGTGATCATGAGGTTAACTGGTGTTTTCTCTTCCCCCAATATTAAGGATGGAGTTGGTGCTAAAATAGCAGAGAAAATTGATGAGTTTTTATCCACTGGAAAACTACGCAAATTGGAAAAGGTGTGTTTCTTCCCTTGTGCTATATTTCTTGGTAGTTGCTTTTCTTTGTACTTTGCAACGTAGCCTGCTTGCTGTGTACAATTTCTAACGCTCTATGCAGTGAGACTCAATTCAAGCATTAGAATCACAGAATGGTTTGGGTTGGAAGGAACCTTAAAAATCATCCACTTCCAACCCCCCTGCTGTGGCCAGGGACACTTTCCCCTAGACCAGGTTGCTCAAAGCCTGGCCTTGAGCCCTTCTATGGATGGGGCAACCACATCTCCTCCGGGCAGTCTGTTCCAGTGCCTCACCATCCCCTTAGTAAAGAACTTCTTTCTAATGTCTAGTCTGAATCAATCCTCTTTTAGCTTAAAGCCACTACCCCTTGTCCTGTTGCTACACTCTCTGACAAGGTGTCCCTCCATAGCTTTCCTGTAGGCCCCCTTTAGGTATTAGAAGGCCACTAGAAGGTCTGCCCAGAGCCTTCTCCTCTCCAGGCTGAACCACCCCCACTTCCTCAGTCTGTTTTCGTAGATGGGTGTTCCGGCCCTCTGGTCATCTGCATGGACCTCCTCTGAACTCGCTCTAATAGGTCCATGTCCTTTCTGTGCTGGGGGCCCCAGAGCTGAATGCAGGGCTCCAGCTGTGGTCTCAGGAGAGAGGAGCAGAGGGGAGAATCACCTCCCTTGACCAGCTGGTCAAGCTGCTCTTGATGCAGTCCAGGGCACGGGTGGCTTTCTGGGCTGCAAAAGCACATTGCCAGCTCTTTTTGAGTTTCTCATCAACTAACACCCCCAGATCCTTTTCCTTGGGGCTGCTCTGAATCCATTCTCCACCCAGCCTGTGCTTGTGCTCGGGATTGCCCCGACCCAGGTGCAGGACCTTGCACTTGGCCCTGTTGAATGGTTGACATGGAGTCTGTGCCGAGTACAAAGCAAGGAACTAGAAGTTCTGCCAAAGTTTCAGTATTATCTACTTCTGAAAATACTTGAGATTATATAATCAGTAAGTGAATGTTTTCTGTGGTAAGTGGAATTATGAAGCTGGAAGGCTCTTGAGTTCTGAGTTTTAACCATGCTGTTCACCTTCGCATGGGAAGTTAAGGTAGTTTGTAGGCATGGTACATACGGCACTGTAGTAATACACAGTTCTACTGTTGGTGCTGTTCTGTTCTGATTTATAGTAGCTCTCCAAAGCAGAATCTGACCAAGTTGTTTTATCTTCTTAAGCTTCCTCTATGTACTACAAATGGAGCAAAGAAGATTTGGTTTGTGTGGTTTTTTTTTTAATTATTATTATTTTTATTTTTTTTCAGATTCGACAAGATGATACCAGTGCATCTATCAATCTTCTGACACGAGTTACTGGCATTGGGTAAAGCTTAGTTATTTTGGTGTTCTGTTCTTGTTGCTTGTTCACTTGCTTGTTTGATCTTATTTGCTTTATTTGGTGGAAGTATAAACAGAAACTGTGTGATTATAAATTCTGAAAAGAAAGAGTTTGGGCTGATGCTGTAGTACCCACACCAAGACCTCAGTGTTGCAGAGACAATTGCACAAGACAAGACAGTTGTCAATTACAGACTTTGCAGTGGAGGAATGGAAGTGGAAAGTTCCTGTGTGCAAGCTGAAAAGGGAAGAAGAATATAGGTGATCAAAAACATAACCATGAAAAATAGAGAAAAGTAGAATTGATTAGGTGAAGTAGGAGTCTTTAGGACTTTATGGTGCAAAATTTGGCCAGGGATAATGGTATTTTGGTGCTGTTTTTCAAAGAAGCAGAGTCCTGAAAAAGCAGCCCCTCCTCCTCCCCCCCGCAAAAAAGAAAAAAAGAGGGCTTTTCAGAAAGGTGCTGTTAGAAGGTCCCAAGCCTGTTCTAGTTTCTATCCTGTGCTTAGGGAATCCCCAGCAGAAAAGAGCTCAGCTTTCACACAGGCACATGCATCAAAAAACAACAGTGGTAGAGATCAGTTTCCTGAGTGTGTGGGACTGTGATACTGCTTGCTGAAAATAGGTTTGACTTAATTAGGGACCTGTGAGTACTTAGAAACAAAGCAGAGTAGAATGTTGCGGGCAGGGGAAGAGCAGTATTCAAAACCCTTGGGTTTGAGGACAGGGAATGTTATGGATCTCCAGTAATTCTCCGAGTGAAGATTTGCTCAAAGTTTGAGGATACTTATGTTGTGATTGTCACAAATTCTCCAGCCAAATTGGAATTGGGGTTACTTTGTTGTACTGGGGGTTGCAAGCTGGAGCCTTGTGGATTGTTTGTTTCTGTTTGTTTGTTTTTAAGTGCTACTCTAAAGATACTTTTGTTGTTGCTTCCATCAGCTGGTTTAGGGACTATTCGTGGTTAAAGGAGTTCTTATCACACATCCAGTTACATCTCAGTATAGCTGTCTAAAGCATTATTGCCTGTTTGGTGAGATTTTATTTACTTTTTTAAATTATACATCACTATACAGTTCTGTCAGTGCTAAAAATGTGCAGGCCAAGCCTTGGATAGCCATCTCTGTTTCAAAGTAAAAACTGAAAATGTGCATGCCAAAAGGTAAGCATTAGAAGCAACTTTAATCTTGGCCTCAAAGAACCTAGGGAGTTACTATGAATACAAATGTTCTTTTCAGTGTTGTAAGGCTCTTGCTGTTCTTGACTGCATCTTGCTTTGCCTCTTTGTAGTCCAGCTGCTGCCAGGAAGTTTGTTGAGGAAGGAATTAAAACTTTAGAGGGTGAGTGTAACTTCGGGTCATCAGTTCACACTCCAATAAAGTAAGTTTCTTTTGTCAAGCTGCCTGTTTCACAGTAGTACTGCGATAGCAGATGTGCCTTCCTTCTGAGGGAAGTATATTTACAAGAAAAAAAAAAAGCTGAAGTTAGTGAACAGGCTAAAGGCATTATATACACGTTTACAATAAAGTACCTAAAGATTACACTGAAAATAACATTGATTTTTGTCTTTCAAGTGAATAGCCCATTGAAGTCTTTACCAGGAAGGTGTGCTAATTATTTCTTCTCATGCTATCAGCTGTTGAACAGTCTGCTTAAAATCTCTTCATTGTGTTTGAGGTTGCTATTTGCTTATTAGATGCTCTTCATTTGCATCACCTTTGCATTGTTGGAAACTTACTGTATGACTTTTTACCCTCAAGTAATTTTTTTTCACTAATCCTTCTAGACCTAAGAAAAAATGAGCACAAGCTGACCCATCACCAGCGAATTGGGTTGAGGTAAGCTTTCTTGGGTGCAAGTGCTTGGCTTTTCTAATGACTCCTTTAGACACCAGAATGTAATGTAAGGTTACACAGGCCAATGAGGCCTGTTTTATCTGCATGCTTTTTGGCAGTTTTTCGGTTTTGTTTCATTGGAGTTGAAATTCAGTAGGGATTGGGATGGATGGGTCTCACATGTCAGGTGACGTGTGGCTCCCAGGCCACAGTACCACTGCTAGTACCTTCTGTCAGTGGTTCTGGTGCTGGAAAAAGGAAGAATGTGCCTGCTGGTCAGACATCATTGTTTCACCTGGCCTCTTTTCCGTGGTCAAGCAGCATGCTGGCAGTCTGTTTTCTACAGCTCCATGTATAACTATTCAGGAAGGTTTATTTGCCTTTTGGCAACATAGGCCACCTCTGACCAGGGGTGAGGGACCCGCTCCTGCGTATTGCGGATGGACCAAGTTTTGTCAGGTATCTTTTTTTATTTTCAGAGGGCTGTGTAAACATAAACCACTGACCGTGTGGTAATATTACTCCCAAGTCATAGCAGCTCTTTAGATATAGTGGAAAAACAAGCACTTAAGCTATCTTCTAAGCTCTGTCAAACTTGCATGTCTATTGCTTGGAAAGATGTTTTCTAAATTCTTTGTAGTGAGAACTGGGGTGCTTTTGGTGAGACAATATAATGGTTTTTGTTTCTTCTGATAACACCTTTAATTGTCAAGAATTTTAAAATGAGACCCTTACCGCTAAGTCAGACACTTTTATTCTATACTCAGATATTTTGAAGACTTTGAAAAAAGAATCCCAAGGGAAGAAATGCTGCAAATGCAGGTAAGAAAGTCTGTGTCAAGAACTTGAGGCAGTGAGGGCCAATGAATGACTGGCACCTTTAAATGCTCATCTGTCCTCTTTCCATAGGAAATCGTGCTGAAAGAGGTAAAGAGCCTTGACCCAAAGTATATTGCTACAGTCTGTGGCAGTTTTAGACGAGGTTGGTACACTGTGATCTTGTTGTGTTTTAATTAGGGATAATAAACAAGACTCATTATAATATATGTTCTTCTGGAGAGTGAGTTTATGCTAAAATCCAGCTTTTTGTGTTAGCATTGTCTTAACTGGTTAGTTCTGCGATGAAATGCCCACGTAAATCCTTTAAATGAAGTGTTTGTGCTTCATTGCTAGAGAGTATAGCAGCAAATTTTTGGTTGTGTTACGGAGAAATGTGGTGACATCAAAAGAGCAGGGCTCTCTTCCCTTATGATCAGTTTTCGTAAATACCTTGAATATTTACTGACTGTTTTCTACTAGAAGAATGAGGTTAGATGTACGTTCATCAATGTGTGTATGCTTTGTCTTATGCAGGATTTTTCTTTGCCTCTTACTTGCCTAGGTGCAGAGTCGAGCGGCGATATGGATGTTCTCTTAACCCATCCAACATTCACATCTGAATCATCCAAACAGGTGTGTTTCTCTGCTACTGTGGATCAGTACAGTGCCTTACTTCCAGAAGGGTATGTTTAAATTCAGAAGATACGTAATCTCAGACTTGCATTGCAGCTTCCTGCATCATTTTGTTACTGTAATAGTAAACTCAACTCTTTGAACACCTTGTTTATTTTGAGGAGTTGAAATTGCTTCTCGGGTCTGTGCATTATGTTGCGTTCTCAGTGTAGTATATTTACTCTTATTCTTCCCTCCATCTTCATCCCTTAAGCTCCCCAGATTCACATGCTTTACAAGGCAGAATTGTAAGAACTAGCTGAATAAAGCAGGGATTAAAGGCAAAATTACTATCTCTTCATGTAGCCACATGCTTTCAGAGGAGAAGCAAATGTCCTGCTGCCCTTGCCATCTGTTGCGCTAACTCTTGAGAAGTTCTAGTGATGCTATGTTTCTTATGTTGCTTCTGTAGATTCGTTGCTTGAGAGTTGAAAACTGAAACCAACAAAGAAGCTTTGTCATTTCAAATGGAAGCAATCTGACATGGATTTCACAGGAAACTCCTTATTTCATAATTGTAATTTCACTAGCTTTTTCTCACTATTAATTCTAATCTTTTCCCCCTCAAAGTTCATATGCAATAGCATATATATCGTTATGGTGATGTCCTGTAGTTATGTGGTTATGTCCTGCAGGTAAACAAGTAGGATATTGTTGCTTGTGAAGTAATTTGTTCTTCTGTGTTGTCACTCTTCCTAGTCAAAACTTCTGCATCGAGTTGTAGAACAGCTGGAAAAAGTCCACTTTGTCACAGATGTGCTGTCTAAAGGTGACACCAAATTCATGGTAAGGTTTTTCATAGTGGGGGAATGTGGTGGAGATTACCTCTCATGACAGAAACTAGGATATACACAGCAAATGTTGTTTAGACTGCTGGAGTTGTAGTTTTCTTGTTTATCTTTTTTTTTTTTTTTTCAGTTGCCTTTTAGTGAATCTCTCATTAAAGTTTCAGTATTCAGAAATCTGCAGGTACTCGTCTAGTTTTGAACCCCACTGACACAACCTTCGTGACACAATATATCTACTACAGTTGAAAGATACTTTTTTTCCCAAGATAAAAGGGGCTGTTAGGGTTGAGGATTTGTTTGTTTGTTTATAGCTGAAATTAGAACTAAAAGAACCCTGTTAAGAATTTGTTTCCAGTTTAGTTTGTGTTGCATTCTGAAAGGGAATGAAACTCGATGGCTTTTTAGAATGGCTTAGGAGGAATAAACCAAAGTTACCCTCACTTTTGCCAAATTGATTGTGCATACCGTATGGGTTTAAAGCTAAATATATATATATATATATGTATGTATGTATGTATGTATAGGTGAGCCAGAAGCAGAGACACTCAACAGCCCAGGTTGAATTCACAGTTCCACGAGCTCATTATAGTTTGACTGCTTTTTCTGCATAATCCTTTCAGTCTTAAAATAGTTGTACAGTAGCTCTTGCCTTCAAAGTGGAAGCTAAGAAAGGAACGTTGTAAAAAGGGAAATACGATTGTTGCTGAGAATCCGAGAAAAATGAGTTACTGTAAGGAAACAGTCTTCATAGTTTCAAAAATACAGGCAATGTTAAGCTTTCAAAACAAAGCTAGGAATAGAAATTGTCTTAGTATGAAGTTGTGGTCTGTGAGACAATCTAATATGTAAACATTTTTCATCATTATGTTATTATGGTTCATTTCCCTGACCCTTATTGCACTGTCATTTTTGGTCATCGTAAACTAGATATGAGCCTTTTTCTCTAAATGTATGGATTACATGGAGATTACAAAGCAGTTTGAAATGAAAAATGGTAGAGGATATCTCAGGAAAAAAACATGTACTTTTATTTCTATTAGCGTGAGCTTTGTTCGCATTTTCCTGATCTTACTGATGTTTGTGCATGGGGCCTGATAATAATTAGGGTTAGAGGGATGGAAGAGAAGTCCTGTGATTCCTTCTGCTGTAATAACATAGGAAGTAATTAAAGACTATTGAACTACAGTTCTCTTAGCAGCATAAAACAGTACTAATTCACAGTACTAATGACACCCAGCTGTTCTAATAAAATATTTAATCAGTTCAACAAGAATTTATTTATTTTTTGCTCTTCAAGATGACTGACGATCAAATCAGAATTATATGTACTTGGAAATGTGTATTTCAAAAGGTTGTTTAGGGCTGGGTTATTGAGAACAGTCGAGCCCTGTAAGGCTATCTCAAATATCTTTGACTTTATTTTGAATTTCTCACTTTCTTTACCTTCTCACAGGGTGTCTGTCAGCTGCCAAATAAAGAAGATGGGACAGCCTATCCACATAGGAGAATTGATATCAGGTACACCTTTAAAAACAAAACCAACCAACCAAACAACAAAACAACTTAGCTATCTACTACATAATAGATATTTTCTTCAAGTCTGCATTCAAATTTAAATTCACGTGTCTAGAATATAGCATTTAAGAGGTTTCCAGTTATCTTGTATAGAAGCCACTGTACAACTGCCAGTTTAGAACAGGATATTAGCAAGAGTATTTCAAATCATGGCTTTCTACTCAATTTCATAATCGTGATCTGTTATCAATACTGCTTTGACATAAATTCTTTCTTGTCAGTGGCTGAACACCAGTAACTCATGGGTCAGGGTAAATGTGCCATACCTGTTTGATAAGCATTTCATTCTTGGGTCAAGCTTCTGGGAGAATCAAATGTACAGAATTCCAGCATGTGTGCACTTAAAAAGGTGGCAAACCTCAAACAGTGGCTGAGCAGCTGAACTCCAAATGGCTTGTAGCTTTATATTTGCCCTAAATCTGTGTTTTTCTTTCACTTCTATTCTAGGTTCATCCCTAAAGATCAATATTACTGTGGTGTACTGTATTTCACAGGCAGTGATATATTCAATAAGAACATGAGAACTCATGCTCTGGAAATGGGCTTCACAATCAATGAATATACGATCCGTCCCTTGGGCGTCACTGGTCAGTCTGGGCCTTTACACATAGTTTTCTTTATAGTTCCATGTTTTGTGTGGTCATCTCCTTAAATCGGTATCTCAGTGTATTGGAAGTCCTGGTAAATACCATAGTTAATGAAATTTTTCACTGTGGCCTTTCTGGTACTTGACACCGTTATAGCAGGGGAAGGCAGGCTACTAACGTATAGGCAGTATACAATAACCCTATCAGGCCACCTAATCTACTTGGTCTTACTGATGTACAGGCTGAATTTTCAGTGTAATGCACAGTGCATGTTTTCTTGTTCTTTTAACATGATCTTTTATTTGTCCTTCTGTTGTTATTTAGAGGAGGGCTTACTATATCGTATATATGTGTATAAATGTATGTATTTTAATTGTATAACCATGTAGCCCCAAGGTTAATTGGTTATCTTTTTTTCTTCTGACACTGAGAATTAATATCTAAATACTGTATGAATCTGTGGGCATTTGTTGGTTGTTTTATCTGTTTTGCTTACAGCAGTTTGTCTTAATCTTGCAATACATTTGGCAGTCCAGGATTGTATGGAATTTCCACCTTTCAAATAGCATCTGTAATATGCTTGCAGGAGTTGCTGGGGAGGCCCTACCAGTAGAATGCGAGAAAGACATTTTTGACTACATCCAGTGGAAATACAGAGAGCCAAAGGATCGGAGTGAATAATTGCTTGTCTAGGTTTGTGACTTGAAGAGACATTTTCATAGCTTTTCATGAAGACAGAAACTGCATATTCTTTCTTTGGATGTTACTGCAAAAAAAAACATACATTAAAGATGCTTTAAAGCAAGTCCATGGCACTAGTGCAAAATGTCTAGTAAAAATCAAATCCTTTCTCCACTCTAGATAAAGAGGATGAGAATCCTAATGCAAGATAGTGCATCGGCTCTATCTTATCGGCATGATAGATACCGACACTGGATAGTGTCGATACTTTGCCTTTTGATTTATTTGTCCTGGTAGGCTGAAATACTTTATCCCCTTTAAGGTAAAACCATCTCTTGCCTCTTAAAGATGTTATTTTCCCGATTAGATGGTCTAATGCTTCTAATATTTTAAAATTTGACTTGGTTATGAACCATTCCTTCTATCGTTCCTTTGTTCAGTTGTAACTTGTTACAGCTCTCTACAGACTTCAGCGCAAAAAAGGAACGGTATAGCTATAGATGTTCATGAAGGGTTTGATGTGGATGTGACTGGACAAAATTAAAAATCATGTACCAGAGGAAAATCAACCTATCATCTTTTTTTTCTCTCCCTCTCCCAGTATTCTGAAGTGTTCTGAGATATGTTCCTGCATAAAAGTTTAAAGAGAGAAAAACCCATTCTTGATGTAGGTCCCAGTTTCTATTTTCGATGTAGAGTGTGACTTAAATCTTTCCAACAGAAAGCCTTATTCAAAAACTTTGAGTGGTGAAGAACAAGCAGGGTCTCTGCTTTTTAGTAGTTACTCTCTAAAAAAAAAAAAAAAGTGAAATTGTCCAACATAGGCTTTTAACAGATGAGTAATCTAGCAGCAGCATTCCTGCTTCTGAAGACAGACTCTACCTCTTTGGTTGGCTAACCAGCCTTCTCCTGAATGAGACTGAATTTTTGATCTGATGTAAGCATCTGCATCCTCGTAACTGCATGTTCCACTAGCTCCTTCCTCTGATCTGTCTCTAGTTCTCACATTTTTATATGCAAACCTGACAGCTCTGCTAGCTCGTTTTAAATCATTTTGATGACTATGACCATGACTGTTCTGGACTTGAGAAGAGGTCCAATCAAGATTGTATTACTTAATTGTATTTGAGACAAGAATTCTGTTTATGAACTTCTTAAAGTGACTAGTTGTGATTAGTAAAATAGCAATTTTGACATATTACAGAGCATCTGTATGGAACGCATTGCTGTCTTTGTATCTGGATACCTTGTGGGAGTATAAGGCAAATATATTATAGAACTGCAAGCTTGGAAAGCCAACTCAAATAAGAAAGACTTTATTGAATTAGTAATAGTCAGTTGGACTATCTATAATGTTAATTGACTTGTAAATAGTTAGGTCCTCTAGCAGCCTTTGTGGATGTAGAGAATTTGTATCTGTACTGTCAGAATACATAGCCTTGAATAAATTGTGGAACAGACGGATATTTTTTGCCTTACTTGAGACTATAGAACACCACCTTTACTGGTTCTTATATAATTAGTGTTGATCATTCTTAGTAATAGAGATTTTATGTAGACTAATACTCCTGCTTTTCTCTTATCTGATGTCTTCCACTGCCTCATAGTAAAAAGACATTTAGCTGCTGTATTCAGTGTTTTCTTCAATAATCAGCGGAAATAAAGTGACGTTTCAATCCACTGTTTGACTTTATATAGGTGTCATTTTTAAAGCACTTGAAAGCAATAACACAAGCTTAGCGTTTACAACTGTTTCTTAGGTAGCATACAGCATTACACTGATGCAGTATCCGTAATACTGGGTAGTCCAGAAGACTACTTTGTCTTGGGACTGGAGACAGAATTTGCTGGCCTTGTATTCTTTCTCAATAGCACACTTAATTTTTCTGGGTGGAAAAAAATGGCTTGTTCAGAGGATTTTTTTATTTATTTTTTTTCCTTAAAGGGTATGAAACACTGTAGTAGTTTTTTGGTTTTCTTTTTTTTTCTCCACAGTATCTCAGAATGATTTGGATTGGAAGGAACCTTAAAGATCACCTAATACCAACCCCCCTGCCGTGGCCAAGGACACCTTCCCCTAGACCAGGTTGCTCAAAGTCTCATCCAGCCTGGCCTTGAGCACTTCTAGAAATGAGGCATCCACAGTTCCTCTGGGCAGCCTGTTTCAGTGCCTCACTACGCTCTTAGTAAATAATTTTTCTAGTGTCTAATATTAAATCTCCCCTTTCAGTTTAAAACTTACTGCTATGCTCTTTGATGAGGAGTCCCTCTGCAGCTTTCCTGTAGGCCTCCTTTGGGTATTGGAAATAATTTTCCTTCCCATCAAGTTATTATTCCTTATTCTGCGTTGCTTTGAGTTTCTTACACTTTTTTCATTCCATGGCACTGGACTGCACAATAGGAGGCAATCACAGGAGGCAGTTGCTGCAAGCCTTGAGTGTGTTAAAGGGAGTCTGTCAAAGTGGGTGTGCTTATACTGCTGTGTAGATGAAGACTCGCATTTGGGCATCCTCAGCAATGGCTGCAGGTTCGGGCCGAGTTCACTCCTATCCCGTTAGCAAGGTCTTTTATCAGACTCGGGGGGTGCCCATCTGCTTACCTCTGGGTGCCGCTGGGCCTCACTATGGCCAAGGCGCTCGAATTTCTGTCTGCCCGTAGCGCGAGCAGTAGCTCGAAATTGACGGTAACGAGGAGGGTGGCGGAAGGGACCCGCAACGCCACGCGGGCACGCTCGCAGCGGGCCCCTCCTCGGCCTCCTCCCTGCCCCGCGCGCACCTTGAGGGGCCGCGGTCGCGGCTGCCCCGAGCCGGCTGAACGCGGGGCCGGCCCCGCCGCCTCTCCTCACACCGGGGCCCGCTGGCGCCGGGCCCGCGCGCGGAGGGGCCGCTGAGAGCAGCGGCTGCGGCGAAAGCTCCGCCCCCCTGCGGCGGCCGCCGCGCGCGCCCGCTCCCCC
>CM021786.1:5250320-5303816 GCA_011076525.1 Nettapus auritus | reverse complement strand
CGGCGGCCGCCGCGCGCGCCCGCTCCCCCTCGGCCGCGCGCCCCCAGCCCCGCGCCTTACCCGGGCGGCACTACAGGGCGGTGGCGCGGCGGGGCGGCGCTGCGCATGCGGGCTCGGGGACGACCGAGAGCTCTCCCGGAGCGGAGCGGAGCGGCCGACAGGTAGCGGCGGGTGCCGGGCGCGGCGCGGCTCTGCCCGGCTTCGCGAAACTGGCCCGGCGGAGCCCGTTGGCGTCTCGCGGCCCGCGCCGGGGGGAAGCTGGGTGAGGGCCCCGGGAGGGGCGCCGGGAGCGCGCTCGCTAGCTCGCTAGCTCGCTCTGGCCGGCGCTCCCGCGCCCTTGGGTGGGGCGTCGCGCTCGCTGGAGCGGTGGCTCCGTCGCGGCGGCCCCATCGCGCGGGCCGGGCCGGGCCCTCCCCTCCCTGCGGGTGTCGGGGTCCTGCCGGTGCCCAGGCGTCTGGGCCTGGAAGCGGCGAATGGCGCCGTTGAGAACGGCCGCCCGTTCCGCTCGGCTGCCCGAGGCGGTGCCGAAGGGCGGGGCCGCTGCCGCGGGGCTCGGCAGTAGAAACGCGGCCGGCATCGCGAAGCCCGGCTGCTCGCGTGCCTGTTGCGTTTGGTCGGTCGCTTAGGTTTGGTGGTAGCTGTTCCGTACGCGAGTGTGGACGTTCTCGTGTTTATTCATTCCAATTTCCAATTTGGCGTTTTATTTTTGCAGTTTGCGTGCGGTTGTTGACTAACGGCATGCTATAGCTAAAGATGGCAGCGTTAATGATCGCTTGCCCTAGCCTTTTATTCCTCAGTGTTTTCTCCCTGTGGCTGTTGTAATTATTTCCTTGTTGGAAAGAAAGACGAAGTATAATATTAAGAAGATACTGTTTAAAAAGAAGGCCTTTAAAATAAGTAGTGTAGCTTATTTCTGGCAAACCTATTTTAAAAAAGAACAAGCACACCAAAAAAAGGAGTTGAAACTTCTGAACTGAGAGGTTTGTGTGAAAAAGCCATGTTTTATCAGAAAGATATGCAATGTTTTGCAAGAAAGATATACTCTGCTCCATAGCTAGGTTGCCAAAACCACTGTATGTTTTAAAACTCCACTGTTGTAAGTCTATATTGATTGCTTTTCATCAGTTTAATGACTCACCAATTTTAATTTTTCCTCTCCATGTCTGATAGGTAAAAAGGCCTTTTCATGTAGTAAATTTGAGAAGTGCCTACTATCTTATGACCTGATCTTCAGATAAGGAACCTGCAGTCATGTCCAGCTCTAGACCCGTGGGTACATATTGATAGATATATAGTGCGAGATAGATATTGAGTCATTGAACGTAGAGCATTTGTTCACTGTGGGATGCAAATTGCATGATAGCTTCCTTTCAGGAAGGCGCATCTGAAAACAGGTCTTGATTGCTTAATATGGATACTGTTGCATTTGTGACTGAGAGACCGAGTATTTTGCAAAGCTGTTTGGATTTTGATTACCTGTATTTTTAGAAAGCAAAGTCAGAAGCTGTTAAGGAAATAGATTTCTGGTTATACAAAGGTCAAAGAAATACTTGTTAGGTTTTTGCTGTGAGTAAAAACCAGAACACTAAAAAATAGAATACTAATATCAGGATTACAATGTGGGGAAGGGAAAGAAAAGTAACTAAATTGGTGGAAGTGACATGATGATTTTTTTGGAGTTTTGCTTGAGTTATTATTTTATTTATTTTTCATTAGTCTTTTGGTATGGTACAAGTAACAAATGTGGGGTAAGGGTTTTCTCGTGTTGAGCGTTGCAGGGAACTATGTCAGCAATTTAATCAGCTACATGAAAAAATAAGTGGCAAAAGCATCATTTTTAATGGCCTTTCTTTTCTGGAGCAGGTGTACCTCTATACTTATGTAAACTTGTTCTAGAAGGGAAAGATTAATTTTCTATGAGGGGAAGAGTGTTTCTGCTTTTTTTTAATGTGGATTAACTAATGTACGGTGTAGCTTTACATCTGTCCTTTTGAGTTTTGTATTTCATATTAATTGTAGCAGCTATCTGTGTTAGAAAGTGTAGTTGTTGGTACACACAGTGCAGAAATACTGCTAGCTACTGGACAGTGCAATGAGATCCTTCTATGTATTTTCTGAATCTCCGGAAAACTTCCTAAGAATTTACAAGTTTATATGGAAGTCAATTATCTTTTCCTTTGGGATCGTTCAGTGCTGGTATGGCTTCACTGCTTGGAGCCCCTTTCAGAAAGGGTCCTGTATTGAAAGCAATGTTTGCATGTTATTGGAATGGTGATAAATGCTCATGTGAACTCTTTTTGCAACATAAGAGCAGAATATGAAGTCTAGGTATGTAGTTGAATTTAACGCTGCTCCTAGTGATTAGGAGCAGATTGGTTTCTGACAAAGCAGCAATGACACAAGCATGACTTTGATGAACATTCTTCGAAGGCCTTGCAGTTCCTTATCGGTGAAGCACGCGGAGGGTACTTAGTCATAGATGTCTATACCTGCTTTGAATATAGTTTAGATTTTTTGCTGTTAAACCTAATATTCTTACAGCTTCTGCTGTGTTTCAGATCCCATGGCTGTCCCACCATCGTACAGTGACTTGGGAAAGTCTGCCAGGGATGTATTCAATAAGGGCTATGGTAAGTAACATGACTGAGGTTTGAAAATAATTCCATATTTTGTCTTGGGTGTCTTGAAAACTACAATAAAAACACTACTATGTGAGAAAGCCATTAAATAGCTCTTGGTAGGAATCCAGCAGAAGGATGGAGCATCTAGCCCATCTGAACTTGAAACTTACACATGTATCATGAAAATACTGCAGATATCAAAGGCTTTGCTCAAGTCCAGGTAGACGATACTCATCGCCCTTGCTTTGTCTGCCAATTCCGCCACTCCCATCATAGAAGGCCACCAGGTTGGTTAAGCAAGCTCTGCCTTTGGTGAAGCCATGCTGGCTGTCTCGGATCACCTCTTTATCTTGTACGTGCCTTAACATGTCTTCCAGGAGGATCTGCTCCATGATTTTCCCAGGCACAGAGGTGAGGCCCACCGGCCTGTAGTTCCCTGGGTCTTCCTTTCTTCCTTTCATAAAAATGGGAGTAATGTTTCCCTTTTTCCAGTCACCGGGACTTCACCCGACAGCCGTGATTTTTTCCAATACAATGGAGAGTGGCTCGGCAACCATGTATTTTTTATATTGATTTGTTCCAGGCTGCAGGTAGCAACAGAAGGTGGGTGATTATCGAACCTGGCCAAAAATTGTAAGAGTAAGTGTATCCTATGGCATTTATTGGTAAACTTTGACTGTTACAACCATAAATTTTAAGCCTACCCACCTTGAATCACCAGAATTCCTTCAATCTATCGTCACTAAGATGAATAACTGATGAAATACGAAAATAGGCTATTTCAGGCCAGTGTTCCCTATGTGCCAGACTTGCTGGGCATGTAGCAAATAAACCTTGCTTGTATATTGTGGTGAAACAGATGCTGTGTACTCTTTTGTTTTCAGGATTTGGAATGGTCAAGTTAGAGTTGAAGACCAAGTCTTCCAGTGGGGTGGTAAGTACTGGGAGCTTTCAGCATCACCGGCATTGAGGGGAGGACAAATCCCTAAAATGGTGCTAATAACTTGATAGCAGGTGTTGCTTCTTCCTTTCGTTTCTCAGTTTAAAATTGTTAGCCAACTGATCTGTTTCTATAACAATTTGTGGAACTCATGTAGTGGTACTTCTTCTCCTCTGTTGTGCAAGAATTTTCACATACCTTGTTCGGGATGTATGGTTTTCTTTCCAGTTCACATTGCAACATCCATGCACACAGTTTTTCTTCACCATATATAGGTCTCACTTCTGTTTATGAACACAGTTGAG
This sequence comes from Nettapus auritus, assembly GCA_011076525.1. Classification (NCBI taxonomy): domain Eukaryota; kingdom Metazoa; phylum Chordata; class Aves; order Anseriformes; family Anatidae; genus Nettapus; species Nettapus auritus. Next base: position 5,299,950 of record CM021786.1, on the reverse strand, counting down.
ATTCTCTGCTGTTGTTTTTTATAAGATTTTTAGTTCACAGACTTTTCATCCAAAAGGCCAAGGGATAAAAAAAACACAGTTACACAGTTTGCCTTAACTTCATTTTCACATGACTCCACTATGCTTATAATGCAGGACCTAATTAATTAATTAAAACTATATAGTCCTCCTGACATACTTTATGTAGAATTTCAGAGCATTTTATAGGTGTTAAGATTTATAGCACTTAAGGTAATTACAAAATATGGTGATCCCCATTTTTAGTGATGGAGAAATGGACCTCCCTTGTGACTTCACAGGAAAGCTGGCAAAACCAAGAATGGAAAAACCAAGAATGGATTTCTTAATTTTGGTCTTTAAGCACAGGCATACGTATTTTATACTAGATAAGCTTATTCTTACAATGACTCTCAGTTTCTTGAGCACTAGCACTTACTGCTATCCTGGTGGATAGGCCTGTCCTGCTTTTCAGCCTGTCTCATAACCATATTTACGTTAGCTGCCTTTTCTTGCAGTCTTGTCATGCAAATGGCGTAAGTCATTCCTTTTGTATGACTGCATGCTGTCTCATTTGAATTTTTGATGGATTACTTGCATCATGCACCCAGCACACAAGGCCAAGGAACTACATGGTCTCTGTATTACGACAGCTGTCAATTACTGACATCAAAGAATGTGCGTAGTTTTCCTGCCATGAAGTTTTGATTCTCAATAATATGGTAATTGTTAACTACACTGTCTTGTGACGGAACGTGCACAACTCTGTTAAGTTCTAAAATGGGTTTTTCCTTCTCCATGCAACTGGATACTTAACCAGCTGGTAAGAACAGTGACTGTTTTGTCATGTTGGCTTTTATTGCTTTCTCTGGTGAGGTTTTCTGTGGGGGATATCATTTGTAATGTGCTTGGTTGTTCTGCATCATATTTTCATCTACATCATGAAGTTTGACTTGGGTCCATAGTGCTTAATCTCCTGTACGATACATGTACGTAAAGCCATTTGTAATCTCTGTCCCAACAATTCAAAATAAGAACACCATAAAAACAGCAGGAGGAAAATCAAGATATGGTATTGGTACAGTTGTCTATTGCTAAAGGCTTTGTGCTCATTAGTGTTTGTAATGAGCATTCTGCTGCAATATATGGTTTGGGGGGTGGAGGAGAGGCTGGGCACAAAGTGTGGAATTTAAATCTAGTACATGAGTGCTAACAGGATCTCTGATATTGAAATGTTTTTGTTTGCTTTTGATGATAGTTCTTAGTGTAATAGGTCTTTTTCCAACCTAAACAAGTTCCAGGGCTCTATCTGCACATCTTGATAACAAATATCCAGAATAGAGATGCCAGAAATGAGTGGGCATTTTGAGATACAAAACAAATAATTTTGGGTGTGGATAGGGAAGACAATGATGATTTTGAGTGTTCTGTTTTTAAGGTCCAAGGGTAGTGAGTGTTTGTGTTAGCATTTGACAAGTGGAAAAAGGTAAAGTACTTAAGAGTGCTGAAACTCATATTGTCCTCTTGGCAGGAATTTACAGCAACTGGCTCTTCTAACACAGACACAGGCAAGGCTTCAGGTAGTCTAGAGACAAAATATAAGATCAAAGATTATGGACTTACATTCCTCCAGAAGTGGAACACGGACAACACATTGGGAACAGAAGTTTCCATGGAGGATCAGGTAAGAGGAAGCTGATACTCTAAAAATGTTCCCGCAATTGGTAAGAGAAAATACTGAGTTGAGCAGAAAACACTGCGGAATGAAAGTTACACAAAACTCCCTGGTGTACTAAAAAGAAAGAAGTCATGGTAAATGTGCAGAATGCTCAGACTGAGAGACAGCATCATGATTTTTAGTGCAGGGAGCGCAAGCATAACCATAGCCATGTGCTGCTATGTAACGGTACAAAGATACAGAGTTATTGCAGATGCCAGCATGCCAAATTAGCTGGTTGAATGGATATCACTATTATCCACTCTGAACAGAAGGGTTTTTTTTTTTTTTTTTTTTTAAAATCAACTTCAGCTGTGTAGAGCTGTCACTGCTACAGTCATGAAAGAAAACCAGAGAGGATTCTCTGTTTTAAATGCCATAATACGTAAGGCCGTAAGTTTGGCTGCCTTGAGACTGAAGGCTTCGACTGAAGGTTGAGGAGAAAATCTGCAACTTGGTGCTGCTTAAGCAAGGGGTTGCTGTTATAAAACACTCTGAAAATACAAAACTCCTTTTCAAAGTTGATAGCTTTATGCTTTTCACGTAATGCCTACAAACTAAGGCAACAGTTCCAAAGGTAGTAAAAGTTTTTTGGTGCTCTCAACTATATATTGGTTCTGTAGGGAATAAATAAATAAAACTGAAGAGTTTTCTTTAACATAGTTTCTCAATTTTCTTGTCAACACTAGATTTGAAATATTCTCATAATAACAAATCTTCAGTGTGTGCTGTTAATGGTGCCTCATTGTAGGGAGAAAAGAAAATCCAAATTTTAATCCTTTAGCATACAGCATCTACAGATCTCTTTGTAAAAATGTGTGGGAGACTTTCTGTTCATGTCACGCCTTCTCTTTAGACCTGAAGTAGCACCATAGTAATGTAATAAAACAAGCCATGTTTTGGCAGAGTTGTGAGCAGACCTCTCTGTTTTTTCTTTACAGTTGGCCGAAGGACTGAAGGTGGCTCTTGACACTGTATTTGTACCAAACACAGGGTAAGTATTTTCAGTCACCTTTATCTAAGGATTCCTAGAATTGCCCTTAACTTTTCATTAGAAATGCTTATACTGTACTTTGTGTAAATGCTCAAAACTTACCATTACTGAATGGTCATATTCAAATATTGCAACAGGAAGGAACTCATGGCTTAAGAAAAAATCAAGAACTTCGTTCTGCAGGTGCTGTAGAGTATTTTGAAGTCAATGGGCAGAATAAGCTCTGTTAGAAATGACTGGCTTTCTGGCCACTGCAAATTTATGGTTTTAGAGCAGGTATTATATTCCTGTAACTCGCTCCTTGAATAACTAGGTCTTACAGGGACTGCTTGATTTGTACCAACTTTCCCATGGTGCTCAAGGTCCAATTGCTGCCAACTCAGTGCCTTAGGAACACAAAGCAAAGCCTTTTTTTTTTTTTCTTCTTCCTGAAGCCTGTGAAAGTAGAACAGCCTGTGTATTATGATAGGCAGTGGAATAGCACTTTTTTGTCTTTTAAAAATTATTTATTTCTTTTTTTGGTTGACAGAGCAAAGAAGGTGTGTATATGGGGTACGTATGTCTGGATATACATGAAGCTTGAGACTGCTTTGTAAATAATTACTGGTATTTCTTTATCACTGGGAACAGTGTAACAGAAAAAAATCAAAGTTTTAGATACTACTTGGATATAAGCAATTAGAAAAAGAGTTAAAAATGAGCCTCCAGGCCTGGGTATGAGTGATGGACAGCACAGTGTCCTGCTGTATCTTCAAAGATAAAGGAGGCTGGGGAGAGGATGATGAATCGGTAGCAAAAGGAGCAGAAAGACACATTGGTAAGAAAGGAACGGGCTTCTGGGGAAGACTAAATGAATGATGCATGGAGGAGGAAATTCCTTCTCAGTGAGGAAGAGTGGTATCCAGCAGTGAAGGAGGAAGGAAAGTGGGCACTGCACACAAAGGAACAGTGGAGAGAACAGAGCAGCCAAAAAAAAAAAAATCATTAAAGGACAAAAAGACCAGCTCTCAGTGTGGGATGTCGCAGATGCTGCTGAAAGAAACTGACGGTGCCATAACATATTGCACTTTTTTGTGGTGAACAGAATTTGAAACCTGGTATTTTTTTGAGTAATAAGCAAAACGATTAATGCCTTTATAACTTCCTGAGGATTTTAAGGAGGGTTGAAAATGTTGGAAGAAAAAGTAGCACCACCAAATACATGTAACATCAATGTTACCCTTGTCCCCATGCGCTCTTCAGCAGTTGTGGTGATTTTTAAGTTCTGAGCAGGCATTACAGTCATTTAATGCAATGGCCCTAAAGGACATACATACAGAATTAAAACTACCTGTAATATATACTTCTGTACCATCAGGGATAAAATGAAATGTTTCTCTGCAGGAAGAAGAGTGGAAAGTTGAAGACCTCCTACAAAAGAGAATATGTAAATCTAGGCTGCAATATAGACATTGATCTCTCTGGACCAACCATCTATGGCTGGGCAGTGCTGGGCTATGAAGGCTGGCTTGCTGGCTATCAGATGGCTTTTGATACGGCCAAGTCTAAGCTTTCGCAAAACAACTTTGCCTTGGGATATAAGGCAGGAGACTTTCAGCTGCACACTAATGTGTAAGTATTAATCTGAGCCTAAAGAAAATTATCAGAGGATCCAAATTAGATGAATAGCGAGAATTAACTGAGCTAGGTAAAAAGTAGGAGGAAGGAGGGAGGATGCTGATTTATTTCAAAAATAATTCACACCATGTTTTCATCTTCAGTACAATTAAAGCAGAGTCAACTTCTCAACTTTTGGTTGTCTGTTGAGACTGTGTTTCAGGGTGATCTTGGTTTTGTGTACACTAGATAATGGCATAAAGGCACTTCACACTGTTAGTCTGGAATTAAAGTCGGTAAACTTCTATTTTGGCACTAGATAAGAATCTTCAGTTAAGCTATCTTACCCTTTCCCTCACCAAAGAGAGAGATTCTGGCTCAGAAATGCCCAGGGCGGAGGAGAGAGGTGTGTGCTGCATCATTCTTGAGTGTTTCCAGCTGTCACTTTAGTGTAGCTCTAGCCTTCGCATTCAGATGCTTCGAGAATCTTTGAACTTTTTATATTTAAACAAGTGCCATGCAATAACTTTGTTTTCAGTCTCATCATTCCCATAGCTGACTTAGATCTCCTTCTAAGTTTGTCCCTTTGTACACTATCAGAGGCTTTTCTCCTTAAGACAAGTAAAGTGTGGTTTTTGGTTTTTTTTTTTTTGTTTGTTTTGTTTTTGTCAGAATCTCAAACGTTGTGTCTTGGCTACTGGTAAGTTGTGGACAATTAAGCAAAGAATACCCATGTTTTGGGTAAACATCAGAACATCTGTGAGCTCCAGCTAGGAATTATATGACCATGGGTCCACAGGGCACTTTGGTTCATTTTAAGATAATAATCAAATGATTATGGGTAAGGAAGGGATAAGTTCAAGGGTTGCTATTTACTGACACTTGCGTCTCTTACAAACAGAAACGATGGCACTGAGTTTGGTGGGTCTATTTATCAGAAAGTTAATAATAAGGTTGAGACATCAGTCAATCTTGCATGGACTGCTGGCAGTAACAACACACGTTTTGGTATTGCTGCTAAGTACCAACTGGATGAGAAGACTTCCATTGTGGTAAGATTTTTTTTTTTATTGGAGCTTGAAATACTTGTTCCTTTAAATGCTGAAAATCAGTGATGTGAAATAGTTGCTCCAAATAGTTACTGAGAAAGTATGGTAGACAGCAAAACTGTTGTGGTTTAAACTTCAACTAGGACTCCAAGTCGTATTTGTGAAACATCTTAAAAAAATCTAAACCACTCTTTTGTCAGAGCTGAAATAGTTGCTAGTCTGACTATTGTACGTGGAGCCTATGCAAAATGTGTTTTCAAAAGGTAATATGCGTATGAAGTGTTCTTTTACATTGTGGATCAGGTAAGAATTAGCCAAAACTACTATAATAAGATGACAGTTCAATTGAGCTTACAGCCCTCTCCTAACACTGAGTTATCTAGCTCTTGAAAGTAAGTCAGTCGAGGTCCTGAGATAAGTGCCGTTACTGATGCTTACAAAGTCTTGCAGAAATGTTAGGGCCAAAAAAAAAAAAAAGAAATTGGGGTGGGCACTGGGAAAAGATGACTGGGAGAGATAACATGCTCACCAGGAAGCAACAATGAACAAAAGTAACTGCATATATAGTAACACTAAGCACTTATGTAGCAAGCATTTGTTAAGCTTTAAAACAAGACTTAATTCCAGGATAATTCAGCCAGAATTAAAAATAGGAAATACTATTGTAAACGGCTCAAAACTTAGTAGGTTTGCATATTCATAAATTTGTTGCTCATGCCTTAGAAAAAATAGGGTGGGGTTTGCTATCGGTGTAGTATGCCACAATTTGAAGAAAAGATGGGACCTATTTCTTGTGCCTGTTCCAGTTTGATGGTAAAGTGGAGGACCATAGTGAAAATTGGGTATACTGGAAACTTGTAGGGGAAAAGACTAGAATACACCACAGCTAGAGATCACTCTACAAGTAGCTGAAAGAATGGGCAACTTTCTGAATATTTGTACATAGCAGTGACTTTTTTTTTCCTGTAGGCTAAAGTGAATAATGCCAGCCTTATTGGAATTGGTTATGCTCACACCCTTCGACCTGGTAAGCCCAACTAGTAGCAAATCCTACTAGTTACTATATTGTGGGTTATTTTATTATCATCCCTGGAACAGAACGACAAAAAAAAAACTAGAAAGCTTACACACGTACATAGAAGTAAAGGCTGTGTATGCACATAAGCTCCTGTAGCTAGTAAGACATGTTACTAAGACTCAGGTACTTGGCAAGAAGGTGTTATACTGGGACATTATTGTATGAAGACTCTCCTTCCTTTTCTAGGTATAAAGTTGACCCTCTCAGGCTTGATTGATGGCAAGAATTTCAGTGCTGGAGGTCACAAAGTTGGGCTGGGATTTGAGCTAGAAGCTTAATGCAGTTTTAAGTAAAACAACAGAAGGTGCTCTGGAAGATGAAGGAAAAGCATACCCAGTGTGTTTTGGCCTTAACCTTACTCTGAGATCTCCAGCAGTGCGAACTTTCTACTCTTCCAAAGAATGCTTTTAACCCAACATTGAAGTCCAGAGAGTGCAAGCACCTCCAAAGAAGATACTTGAAGGCATGCATGGGAGTTGTGATGTTTGTACCCCATGTTTCACTTGCTTATATTCTAAATTGGCTCCTAAAAGGAGAACATCCCACCTCTCCCCATTACTGTATAGCATCCTGCATGTCCTACCTTTCACACCCTTTTACGAAAGGTAATCTCTGTGCTACAGCGTAACATTTGATTTTACATTGGAAATGAAATAAATGTCACAGTTGGAACACAGCGTTGGTTCAGATAAGCTATTCTCTGTGCAGGGGGGCTTTTCGTTCTGGTGGATTCTCTGCAGATTATCTGTTAGCCATACTTAAAGTTTTACTGAACTATATGTAAAATTACAGGGTGGTTGAGGTTGGAAGGGACCACGGGAGCTTATCTGGTCCAAGTGCCCTGCTCAAGCAAGGCTAACTAGAGTTGCTTTTGAAGATCTCCAAGGGGTGAAACTCCACAATCTCCTTCGGCAACCAGTTCCAGTGGTCCGTCATCTGCACAGTAAAGAAGTTCTTCTTGATGTTTAGAGGGCAGCTTTGGTATTCCAGTTTGTGTGCACTGCCCTCGTGAGCTGGCACTGGGCACCACTGAAAAAAAAAAGCCTGGCTCTATCTTTGTTACATCTTCCCTTCAGGTATTTTTTATGCATTAATGAGATTTCCCCCTGACCTATTTTCTATGCTAAGAAGTGCCACCTCCCTCAGCCTTTACTCCTAGGAGAGGTGCTCCTCTCCCTTAGACATGAAGAAGTACGTTTCCCAACAACATATATACTAACACTTTGCTTCTCTGTGCTCTCTAGGATAACATCCTTACCTCTCACATCTTAGAAAGCAGCTTTTTTAGTGAGGGTACTAAAAAGAACCAACCAACAGTTCACATTTTTAGATAATTTTGTTCCCCTAGAGGAAACACGTATCAGACAACCATTACACTACCAAAAAAAAAGTGCAAATCAGCAAAGTTAAGAAAATAAGTTCACAGTTCAGGTATATTAGGAAAGTGACATCTACCATTGATGGTGCAAACTGACTGCAGGTGTTGTCCATTGTTCATCAGAAAGCCTGAAAGCTAGCAAAACCACCACATGTGGTGCCTAAGGCAGAGAGTAAGAATAGCTACTGTCTTTAAGGCATGATTAAGAACTGTTTCCAAGCAGTTAAAACATGTTTCCTACTCTATCTTTGGGAAAAAAAAGCATCTGAGATGTGGATACTATAAGCTATGCCACGTGTCTCTCATAAGTAGAAGGAGGCATTTTAACTTCCCTTTTCAGAGGCAGCAGCTTATTGGCTTCCGCAAGCAGCATGGCTTCAGACGCAGTTGAAGTGATTTTACATCTGGGTTTGTTCTGGACTGTTTCTTTCTTCTACTTGAAGCTGCAGCCAGCTCCAATCTAGAGCCTAAAGTATAAACAGTTAGAAATGCAGAGTTCAACACTAGCTTGCACCTGAGATTGCAAATATTTTAAAATTTTACTGTAAACAAGTTAGTCAATAAACTTTCATGATGAACCATGTGATTTCTTAGAAAACAGCACACACAATCTATTTTCTTCAATATTTTACTTGCTTGTCAATATTCTACTTCAGTAAACAAGCATCCCTGCACACCAATATATTGCTGCCACCACACGCCCATCCCAACTGCAAAAGTGCGGTTTTATGGTATTTTTGTAAAACAGCCAAGCATCTCTCCCCTCCCCATCTGCCCTTCAAAGGAAGGGAAGTCTCAGTAGCTCTGTGCCAAACCGTAAAGCAAAGTCAGTCCCAAAGACATGGCTCCCACTTTCAGCAAGCAGGGAAGGTGGCAGCAGTTCAAGTAGGAGAGCGGGTGGTTTCATCTCACGCAACTCATACTCTCTTCTTGTTCAAAAGAGTGATATACAGATTTCCACTAACACTATTACTTAGGCAAAGGTACACAAGCAGAAGTTTGAAGTAATAAGCATCCCCAATCCACTTGTAAAAGAATATCAAGTATGTTACCATAAAGCTCTGCTCCTGATCCTTCATTGTATCATGCATCACATTTTCTAGTTGGCTAGAGAGTTTTTGTGATTCCAGCAGTAGCTCCTCACTGAAAGAGAGGATTGTTAGACTATTAAACTAGACTTCCGTAGAAACTAAAGGTAGGGGCAGCACCTCTTCAGCAAATATGGCTGGCAGTTATGCTACACAGCACTGAGGAGCATTAACAGTTTATAAGCTCATAGTGCAACAGAGAAAAGTCAGTCTCATTCCAAAGGGTGATCCAGTTCCTTTCAGCAAGCCAGAACTACAAGAGGTTAGTATAACAGTCCCTCCTTGATGATATAGACCAGCTACCATTCCTTCCATGATAATGCCCCAGAAGTTCCCACAGCCAATGCGCTTCAAATAAGCCCAAAAAAAAAAAAAAAAAAAAAAGTATTATTGAGGCACGTGGGTGTGTGTAGCAATATGTTATTTCCAGTTGTTCATCAGGGATATTGACAAGACCTAGAATATTCAGCTACTATAGATAGGACTCCTGACACCAGAAGCTGAATGCAAAGTATAGAATGTAAGAAAGCTTCCGTATCATTTCACAAAGCAGGACACCATACTTTGCAGTGCTGGCATCAGCATCAACAGAACTCAAGACTTTACCTCACCTTTTCCTGACAGATTCTGGTAAGTTGTAGGTTCCAGAAGGGACCTGCAGCAGCAGCTGCCCAGGGCTACTAAAACGTGATGTGTTTATGCTCTCCGGGCTGCCCGTAACAGGACCACGTACTTTACTCTGAAAGAAAACAGCAGATTCAAATTGCAGTCATTTCCACCAGCCAGGAACATGAGAGTGCCTAGAAACTGGCCTCAATCCTAATACAAATTAGTAGAAAAAAACTACTACAGGACATACTAAGCTTACTGTTACTTCAGTTATCTGGGTGTGCTACTAACCTAAAAGTACAGTTGAAGTGGAGTTTTAATTTTACTTACACAAGCAATTTTCAGTAAGTTCCACAGTTCTTTCTGTCGTTTCTCCTGAAGCCTAACAACTGTTTCCTCATCTTCATTCATCAGATTCATCACTTTCTCCACTCTGGGGAACAATTCCAGTGCCTTCTGCTTGCAAACTACAGTTTTACTTTACAAAACAAAACAAGAAATTGATCACACATTGGCAACTGCTGTAGGGAAACTTTTCTGAAGTTTCTTATCCCCTGTGACACTCAGAAATGTCTGTTTTTGAAACCTCTAGAACAGAACCTCTTGCTGAAAATGTTGTCTCTCAACTGCCAATAACTTTGCTTAGTCTACAAAGCTCACCTGAGTTGAGCATAAATGACACGGACTTTTTTTTCAAAGGTCTGGATTGCCTGTAGAAGCAGTCGTACTATTTCTTGGCTGTCACCACTCGTCCTCTGATCTAGAATAATAGAGTATTACACAGAAAAGTAAGCTTTTAAGACAGAGCAAGAAGCTTTTTAGTGGTTTGTTTCCACCGCTTCTTCCATCCTGAAACATCCCAAAAGTTCAGGGCATGCATGTTTCAGAGGAATGAAACGTGCTGTGTTTTAGCCACCTTCTTCAAATAGATGAGAATTGGAAAGCAGAGTTGCTAGGGTGGGTTTACTGGCTTGGGGCTGCATAGCTGCTCAAAGGAACAGTTGTGTCTTTCATGCTTCCTACACAGAAATAGAAGCAGCAGCATACACTTGCAGCAACAGCTTGCTCTGAGAAAAGCTCAGAAGACTTTCAAGAAAAGCTCAGAAGGCATCAAGAAACCAAGGCTGGCCTGGTTTAAAATTGATTCCCTAACTCCCCTCTCCAAAATAAAGCAAGTCCAGAAGAGTCCATGTACAGCTAGCATAAGGGCAAGCCTAGAATGTAGAAAAAGTTTTCTCAGTGCAGATTACAGCACCTCCAAAGTAACTACCCACACAAAGCAAGCTGATCCTGACCTAAAATGTCATTTACCTCTTGGCTTCTCTCTCAGTCTCCGGTACAGCTCTCTGGCTTGTTCTTCTCTAGAAGAAAAAGACACAGAACACAAAGGATTTCTCTAGGACCTAAATTATGAATAAGTAACTCACGAACTCAAATCTTTTATACGTTATTTCAGATCAACAGGTACGGAGTCAAAAGTTTTTTTCTAGTGTCAAAGTCCTGCCAGTCCCCCATAATTTGGGCTGATGAGATAGTTTTGTTGTCCTGCAGTGAAATAGGAGCTAAGTTTAGCTAGCAACACTCTTAAATCTGAAATTCAAGATAGTTCAACTCACAAATCCTCCAGTATTCCTCCTTGTTTACGACCTAGTGGGCTCCTCTGAAGGTCCACAATGTCTGTCTGCAGAGCCATCATTCTCTTCACTAGCTGATCCACATCATCCTCCTGAAAGCAGGGCAGAACATAAGCAGAGGGGCAGACTCATACGAAGAGATGCTATCACTCACTGACTATTCCTCTCATTCACATTTCTGAACATGCCAGCAAGATGCTAACAAAAACCATGGACAAAGACAAATGAGAACATGAGAGATTTCACTTCAAGGAAATAAATTAGCTATGTGCTCTGGTATAAAGCAGTTTCCAAGATTTTTTTTAATAGAAAAAAAAAAAAAATTAATCTGCGATGAAGAGACATTGAAAGATTAGACTTCATAACAAATGTGCTGCTGGTTCCCAGGCTGCCGTGCTTCCTTCTGCTTTGCTGCTCCAGATCTCTCTCATCCTACCCATCACAGTTTTTCCCCTTCTCCCACAGAGCACAGCCACATCCAGTACTTGGTACCCCAAGTTCTGCTTTCCACCTGAACTTTTTCACATGCAGAGGCAGAAGCTGCCACTTGTCAGACATCTGTCACTCTGAATCCTTCAACTAGAAGAGGACCAAGTGTTGGCACAGAGTAAGATGCTGACTAGTCACCTTTCAACTCCTGTTCTGGGGCAGAACCATTAAGTATGGTCCTCAACCATACTTAAAGGGTTACACTCTCATGTCAAAAACCTTAATGTCTTATTGGAAGCAGGTGTACTGTGTGCACTGATAATGGGAAATTGCTGCCTTTTCAAAAAGACTGATGCTTTAAAAGTCTTGTGTTCAACCATCTAATCATTTGTTTTCCCATCAGTTTAACCTACTATTCCAAATCTCCTCTTTTCAGCTATCCTGCTGCAACTCTTCTGCCTCCAGGATTCATTAGCCAGACAGGTGAGTGCAACCACTGAAAGATCTCCTCTCATGTTCCCCAAGATCAGCCTTTTCCCTAAGTCTTAGAAACACTGGTAAGGGAAAGAAATGATGTAACCCAAACCAAAGCAATGTGATGTGTGGAATCAGCTCAGACACAGTAAGTCTCTAAGGGAGGACAACGGAAGGAAAAGAACACCTATTTTTTCCTCAGGATAAATAATTAAGATTCAGATACATACTCGCCCACAAAGTTCCACAGCTTGCTCCATCTCTTTCCAGGCAAACAGCAGCTTCTCAGAAGCTAAAGGACAGAAACAGCAATTGCTTTTCTCAGGTTCATACAGGGAAAGTTAAGATATGGTGAAAGGCAGAAGAGACCTGTTTGCCAGATGCTACACTCACTAATTCCAAATTCGATCTGCTCTTTATACTTCTCTAGATCAATCTGGATGCTTGTTTTAAAGAAGTCCAGTTTTGCTTTCAGCTGCTGGGAAAGGGAGGCCATAGAATTCTTCATCTTCGAAAGAGTACTATTGTACCGCAACAGATTCATCCTGCGTGGACAAGAAGAGGTACTATCATCCTCCTGAATTGTAAACACAGGTCTACACTTAAATCAAAAGCAGATACTGCATAGTGTAGCAATAGGCAAAAAAGTGTCAGAGGACGCAACTCTCAGCTTTTCACTAACTGTTAACAGGTCCACTCTTGGGCTTCCCTAGTCTATCACTGTCCCATTCCTTTCCCTTTTACCAGGCAGCAAAAGCATAGATAAGTATTCTAGAGAGACTACCACCGTACATGGCTGCTCGTTGCCCCTGCTGCAGACGGTTGCAGTCCTCTTTCAGCATCCGGATTGTATGCCAGATCTGACCCCACACTTTCCGCAACTGGAAAAAGTGCAGTATCTTCTTTGGATCCTGAACTGGAAACAGAGGGGAGAGGGGGCAGAAAAGGGAAACGTATGTATTAGCATGAAGCTTAAAAGCAGTATTATCACATAAAACATACTCAAACATCACTTCTTTGAACAATATGTAGCCAAGACCCTACCTCTTGCAAAGTCTATAGCTGGCTATCCCGTATGCAGCTTCCCCAGTATCTCAAATCCTTCCTTTCCTCAGTTATTTTGAGGAACATTAATGCTACGACAGTCTGTTTCAGTGCTTCTCCAGTCCCAAGATATAAAAGCTCTCTCTACTCTTTGCACATGACACAGACCACAGAACAAAGGCAGCCATCTCAGTGTGGACAACCTCTCACATTCATACTAGAGAAAGTCCTTACGGATGCAGTCAACACTTTCTGGATGTGGTCGCAAGGCAACCTGAGCTTCATAGGTAACTTTCTGGTTATCGAAGAGGAAGAGGAGATCTGCATCTGCAGCATCATTCACCTGCAAAAAAACAGAAGACCCAAGTGAGTTCTCTCAGAAAGAGCAAGTCTCAGTAACGCCAGGAATGGAATGTTCCTCCTCACCCAAGGACTGCTCACCAAAGCGAACAGGGTGCTGTCAAGTGGTTACTATGACTAAAGCCTGCTAAAACAGCAGGGAGTGCTGCACTCCCAAAGCAACATCAGTGCTTGCTGAGTTAGTGAAAAGCAACGAAGGGGAACATTCATGCTCACTTTGCTATCAGCTATATGCTTAGTGGCCAGCTTCTGAGAAAACAATGCAAGTCCAGCCTCCTGCAGGAGCTCCTGGTCCTGTTCTGGGATTCCAGTATCTGACTCAATCCTGGCTTTCACGGTCTGCAGAGTCTCCTCCTCTGTCACAGGGTAGGTGTGCACAGTTCCCGTAACCATGTTCAAAACATGCAGCAACTACAAGAGAAATGGTGTGACATGAGAAGGACTGAAGATACATAGGTCATATTTGAGCAGAGATCCCAGGACCAAGACACCAAATGCTGATAAACTGTTTCAAAGCACATGCACAGCTCAAGAAGTCACTTTGCAGCTACTTCATAACACAATGCTAAAGTCCTTGTCCTTCATCAGTTGGAAGAGAGGTCACATGGTAATTACGCAGCTACAGCAGCAGAATCCTTTACCAGAATATGGAACCAAGCACATAACAGAAGCTATTTTCCACTCCCAACAAGCTCAAGGAGCATTCATCCTCCAATAAGCAAGAGGAAAGCACATGCCATTAGCTGTCAGGAGAGAGCTAAATGAGATTCTATGTTGCTCCTCTCCCCAGTCCTATGACTTAGCCCTCTTCTCTCATAGGCTAGGGGCAACTGCTCTCTGGAAAACTTTTCAGAGGAAGCCAGGCCCATTGCTCACCTTCAAATTCAAGATGTCATCCAGAGCTTTGAAACACCCATTGGGTCCATACACAGGATCTGTACCTCTCTGTCGCGGATGCCACATTAACATGAGTTGCAGCCATTTCTCCAGTCTCGCAGCCAAAACACTGAAGGACCGAAACATGAATGGGATCAGAAGAGAAAAAGTACATTTGCAGTCACCGTATGGACTGGTCTCTGCAGGAAGACTGAAATGATTCACTTTCTTTTGCTCACAAACGCACTATTTAGAAGGCAGAAACAGAGACTCTCATCTACACAATGTCATTCTGACAATGAACACAAGCATTGTGTGATGTACCAAACTTACTCGCTGACATAAGGAATATAATATAAAGCTGGTCCCTTCACAGAATGAATAGCTTACCTCAGCATGGCACAACAGATTTCTAGTCCTTACCTGTTAAGATTGTTTGGGCAGGGTAAACTGCTAGAAAATCTGACTTCTCCAGATAAGTCTTCTGAAACAACAATATCCAGCTCACTCTTCTGTCGCACTTTTGTATGCCTAATGAATTCAAGCAAGTACAATGGTGAAATCATCACCTGCCTTTCCCAGCGTGCATGTTAATAGTCTCTTACAGTTACTCTTGACAGATACAACACAGATGCTGCTTTGGTTTCTCCTACCTCCCACACAGAAGTCAGTCCTGATCCAAAAGAGAAATTCAAGGAATACTGAACTTGCTCAGGTTATTCAAACTCCAGTAAAGGGAGCCATTCTCCATAAGGGCAAGGAACATGGGGATATTACCCTAAGAATCAAGGGACCACACCTCTGCTTCCCACAGAAAGGATAGTGGAACTGCATGCACTCTTCTTATCACCTGGCCCCAGGTCACTCACCATTGCACTGGCTGCCAGTTGGGCAGGAATGGTCTGAAGCCTGTGATGCACTCAAAAGCCAGTGTGCCAAAGCTCCAGTAATCCACTGTCACCGTATACTTCTGCTGTTCCAGCAGTTCTGGAGCCTGAGGCAGTTTACACAAGTATAAGACAAAGCCACCCATCTCTCAGCTCTCCCCACCCCTTAAGAGCTCATTAACACTTCTGTAACATTAAAGACCGTGCTGAAAGCTCTGCACCCCAAATGCACC
Source organism: Nettapus auritus (assembly GCA_011076525.1). NCBI lineage: Eukaryota > Metazoa > Chordata > Aves > Anseriformes > Anatidae > Nettapus > Nettapus auritus. The sequence goes on along the minus strand of CM021786.1, from coordinate 5,284,507 downwards.
CCATGCTAGGACAACTACTTAATCCCAGCCAGATTACACTGTTAACTCTGTCCCACAACAAAGTGGGAGCTGATCTTCTAGCTGAATTCCTTCCTTACCAAGTACTGCAGCGTCCCAACAAAGGATGTGCATAGGCTACCCTGATCCAACTCCTTAGCATAACCAAGGTCAATGATTTTGTGTATTAACTGAAACACAAAACAGAGAATAAAGGACACTAGAGCAAAGTTTTTGTTTGATTGTTTTTGAAGCACACCATACAGCAGAGAAAGAAAAGGTTCAGCTCTTGAAAGGTACGCAGGAAAGGTGCCAGTGAAGAGATGGAAGTAAAAAATGGGAAGCTCCTGTAGATTCCTAAAACCAAAAGGTATGTAAAAATTGTCATTGGCTTTATATGGACATAGCTGGAAACGTTGCTTGTAATTCATATCTTTAACCAGTAGCTACAGTCAGTTTTTTTCCGTAGTAGCTGAATGTCATAATACCAGGTGTTAAGAGAAGTCTAACTCAGCCTTTCATCTCCGCCACACACGAAATACTGTTCAACTGACACACGCATCTGAGCCAGCTGTTACCCTATGTCACTCTTGCAGAGTGACCGCTGTAACTGCAGCAAGCATGTCCACATCTTCCTCTTACTTTTCATTGTCTGTGCAGGCTGAGACAGCAGGTTCTTGCTTACCCTTTGCTCTCCTTGCTGCAGCACAATGTTCTCTGGTTTCAGGTCTCTGTGGATGATCCTGTTCTCATGAAGGTACCTGAGAGCAGACGCTGAGACACAGAAAGAATCACTTTTAAGAATGCAACTAAAACTATCTAGCATGAGCTCAGTAAACTTTCGTTTCTATGTGGTGTAAGCATGGCTTTTGAGTCAAATCTTGTACAATCAAGATCATTGACTGAACAATGAAATGCCAAGTTCAAGAGGAAAAGTTGTCATCAAACTCTTCTGAACACAGATTTGTTCTCTTGGCAGATATGTTTTTGAAGTTAAAGTAGATTCACTTCTCTTCAAGTCTCTCCCTTCCCATGTACTGAAGGTTAAAAACATAATAAAAGCTGTGCAGAAGTAAAATATATGTAGTCGCTAGAAGAGTGTCTGTATCTTCAACAGTCGTAACCAAGGATCTAAAAGGTGCTCTGCCCAACACTCTCTGTCCTATCCTGTCCACAAAGCATTTTTCTCCCCACTTCACCTTCAAAACTCCTCAAAATTTTATGCAAAGTACTTTCTCTGCTCAGGACCAATGTGACATCACAACTAGCAGGCTGACAAATTCCATCTATACTAGGAAGACCAAAAAAAATAAAAATAAAAAAAAATCTCATCTTAAGAATATAAAGCGAGAAAAAATGCCCTCTATTTCTTCGTACTTGCTCAAAGTAATACTTTAAGATATTCCCCTTTCTCAGAATAAAAAGAAACAGCATGTTGCTAGTAAAAACAAAAACTTAATAACATTTCCAGTTCCAGAGTGCTTTTCAGCTGTGGCTCAGACTTGTGCCAAAAGGACTCACTTTTCAATCTCCAAGACTTTGTGTCCCTTCTGTCTGCATTCCCAGACTGAGCTCTCCTGTTCAGCATGAAATGATCCAGCTAGACTTTCAGGAGTAATCAACAATATAACCTTGTCCTAAAGGTCAGTAACCCTAGAAAGACCAACTACGTTTGCACTGTAAGGGATCTGTAAAACAAGTTATATTGACTGCTGGAAACATTTCTGATCAACTACAGTTCAGATTGTACCAGTGGAGATTTAGATCTGTCCCTCTTCCTAAACACAAACAGGCATAGGAACACAAGCTTCACTCTAAACACGATCCGCCTTTGTCTCCAGTCAGCCCTCCGTATCAATTCCTGGTTGTTGAGAAGTAAAATGATCAGACAGCAGAGCACAAATGCTCTGTGAACACAAAGGATGGGAGATTCTGCCTAACGGTCTTATCTGCAGTAATTCTAATGACAATTGCGTGTTTCTTCTCTTGCCACAAGGTCACTTTCTAATCATGCACCTGCCCCAAAAGCAGTTTTGAATAATTTCTCTACAAAGCCCGAACACCTATCTAGTTTTGCCTCAGCTTTGACCTAATAAGATCTTGACGTAGTCTAAACAAAAAACTCAATCCCAAAAATCTCTAGACAGCTCTTAGTAACCTTTGCAGTCATGTTTTGTTTTTTGTTGTTGTTGTTTTGGTCTAAAATTCCACATAGTGGTTGCCCATATGCTAATGAAAAACCACTTACAACAAACACTGAAGTGCTGGTGATCAGCTATTGAGCTGAGTGGAGGCTGATAGAACAAAAACAAAAGGCTGGCTCTCTTAAAAGGAGCAGTGGCAAAGCAAAACAGGAAACAACTATACTGCTTAAGGGGTCTTATTTAAAATAAGAGTTCAACAGGTCACTGCTGCAATGATTCAGCCCTTGGAAGGGCTTCCACGGTTCAGACTACTGAAAATACAGCTACCACTTACCAATATCAGATAACAAGATGAGAATAGCTTCTTCCCGCAGGCCACAGCAATTCTCCAGCTGATTCAGGTACTGAAAGAAAACAGAATATAGTCTCTCCATCCTGTATCCTGAGGAAGGATCTCAGTCCCACAAGAACGCAAGAAGTTCCAGCAACAGCGATGACATTTTCTATGGGCACAAAACTTCATGGAACTGGGACCTCTGACAGCAATAATTACAGCTTTAGGCCTTTGCATATCCATGAGATAAGAAAGAGTGGGTGGAAGAAGTCAGTATCATCGCCACCCTCTTCCTTGTACTTGCTGTGTCCTACATAGCCATTTCCCCTGTGCCTGGCTACATCAGCTCTAATGTCAGGTATAAATTCTGGGTTTTATCTAGAATCACAGAATCACAGAATAGTCTAGGTTGGAAGAGACCTACAAGATCACCAAGTCCAACCTAACGCTATCAAGTCTTCCACTAAACCATATCCCTAAGCTCTACATCTAAACATCTTTTAAAGACCTCCAGGGATGGTGACTCAACCACTTCCCTGGGCAGCCTATTCCAGTGCCTAACAACCCTTTCTGTAAAGAAGTTCTTCCTAATATCCAACCTAAACCTCCCCTGGCACAACTTTAGCCCATTTCCCCTCATCCTGTCACCAAGCACGTGGGAGAACAGACCAACCGCCGCCTCGCTACAGCCTCCTTTCAGGTACCTGTAGAGTGCAATAAGGTCACCCCTGAGCCTCCTCTTCTCCGGGCTAAATAGTCCCAGCTCCCTCAGCTGCTCCTCGTAAGACTTCTTCTCCAGACCCTTCACCAGCTTCGTAGCCCTTCTCTGGACTCGCTCGAGCACCTCCATGTCCTTCTTGTAGTGAGGGGCCCAAAACTGAACACAGTACTCGAGGTGCGGCCTCACCAGAGCCGAGTGCAGGGGGACAATCACTTCCCTGGACCTGCTGGCCACGCTGTTTCTTATGCAAGCCAGGATGCTGTTGGCCTTCTTGGCCGCCTGAGCACACTGCTGGCTCATATTCAGCCGACCATCAACCAATACTCCCAGGTCCTTCTCTGCCAGGCAGCTTTCTAACCACACATCTCCCAGCCTGTAGCGCTGCTTGGGGTTGTTGTGCCCCAGGTGCAGGACCCGGCACTTGGCCCTGTGATGGTCCTGGCCATACATCCTGTAGCACATCCCTCATGCATACCCTCATCCTCTACATGCAAAATCCGTGCACTGTCCCTCACAGCCAAACAAACGCAGAAAGTTTCAGAAAGCACTGAAGTTTTCAGAAGCAGAACTTTATCGAGGACTAATCTGTCAGATCTTGCTGGTGCCATATTAAGAATTAGGAAGCATCAGGATGTGAAAATACATTTTTACAGGTAAGTTCTGAAGAGAAACCCCTACGTTCCCCCCTGCCAAGAAGCCAGTTCAGGCTTCTTCCACTGTCACCATCACCATGCCAGTGACCTCACCTTGCGGAGGTCTCCACCTTGGCAGTATTCCATAGCCAACAATGGCAAGTCATTGGGTGCAAGCTTCTGCATCCCCTCGGGAACATCACGGGCAGCCACCACGTTGGGATGGTTCAGCCTGAGGAAGGGAAGTGAGACAAGTACAGGTGATCACCAGAACCAGGGCAAACACTTTCTGCAAGAGCTACATAGTTGCACATATTCACAGTCACCACATTAAGTCCTACAGGGATATGAATCCCTTGAGAAGCTGAAATAGTGAATTTCATTGGTCTGCAATTCCTTGCATCCTGTGTGCAGGCAGTGCTTTCTATCAACAGAAACACACAAAAGATCTGCTTGGAAGCTACAGAAAAACACCTTGCTGATCCATCTGACACAGTCTGCTGCCAGCCTTGACAAGACCTGAACTGGAGTCAGGTCGCTGTGTCGTCCTGCGCAACCAGCCCAGTGCCTCGAGGAAGAACACCAATGTTCTGCCTCACGGAAGGGCGGCTGCGTGGCAGCGCAGTGCCAACACTGAAGACGGCGGCGGGACGGCTGAAGGAGGAAGCCCCGGACTCCGAGGAACGGCAGGAGGAGACTTTCTTCAGCGGGGACCGGGCTCCTACGCGTTCGCCCCGCAGGAGGCCAGTGGCAGGCGGCCCCTCCGCACCCCGGGCCGGGACTCGAGGGCCGGCCCCGCCCGCCCAGGCCCAGCCCGGCCGCGATAGGCTCCGCCCGGCAGCGCCAGGCCGCGCCCCGCCGGGCCGGGCCCCCCGCGCTGCCTTCCGCCGCCTCACCTCTTCATGATCTGGATCTCCAGCGCCCAGCGGTCGCGGTTACGCGGGCTCAGCTCCTGCCGGCACTGCTTGATGGCCAGCTGCTCGCCGCTCTCCTGCGGGGACAACGCGGGCCCGGCTAAGCGCGGGCCGGGCCGGGCCGGGCCGGGCCGGGCCAGGCGCCGCCCGCCGCCTACCTTGTTGTGCCACCGAATGACGTTGCCGAAGCCGCCGGTCCCCAGGCGCTCCTTCATCTCCCAGGGGCCGCAGGTCTGCGCCTGCAAGGCCGGCGGCCGGCTCATGGCGGGGCCGCGGCGCTCCGGCTCCGCAGTGCCCAGGCTGCCGGCGCGGCCGCTTCCGGCTCCGTCCCGGGCGGCACGTGGTGCGCGAGCCCGCCCTTAAAGGAGCCGCGCCGCCGGGCGCAGCCCGCTCCGCGCCCACCCCGGCCCGCCGCGTTGTTCGTCCCGCACCGCGCCGCTGCTGCTCGAGCGGACGGTCTGCCCCATGCAACCAGAAATCGGCTTCACTTCACGTTTAAAGTTACAGACAAGTTCAGCAAACGGGCAACAGAGAGGACTCCTGGATGCACGTCGTACAGATCACTGCTTTCTTTCTACGTGCATACCCCAATTCTACACGCCACACAAAAACCTTTCCTAACAGATGTGACAGCGATTATGGAAAAATACTGCTGGAGGGAGTGAAGAGAGGTATCAGAGGGACCTCGTTCCCCCCAGACACGGGGAAACTCTGCTAGGTCCGCTCGTCCCAACAAAGCCTACAAATTCTACTGATCACGTAGCATTAAAAGGTCTGTGACGGGTATGTGCTGAAACAGAACACGTCGTGTTTCTGTCCTTGTGAGCAGCAGAAGCAAAACTTAGCACAGAACTAACTGAAAATGTGAACAAAGCAGTGATGGAAGGGAAAAAAAAAAAAAAAAAAAAAAAAAAAAAAAAAAGTTTCTACTGGATGAAAAGGAAATAAATAGCTTTTGAGGTTTTTCTTTGTTAATAAAAAACAAATTGTTTTTCTAATAGCAAGATCACGACTAGCTGAGAGCTATAAACCTGAGTCAACATTCCTTCTCTTGCCAGGAAATAATTCATGCACACTTCTGTCTCCTGATACGTTGGTTTCAGTGCCATTCATCCATCACAAACTGTCACCCCAGGACACATCTTTACACCAAATGGTTTTATATATATCATTTCAAATACAAAGTTCCTGCAGAAAGATATGGCTAGGAGCAAAACAACTCCTCAGGAACACAGATGATGCACAGTTGGCACTGGGTTAAGCATGCAGTTTCCTCCCTGAAGAAAGAGCAGATGGGACAGGCAGCTTTTCTGAGTGTCATCTTCAGTTTGATATGCCGGCACAAACCACGTTTATAACGGGATATTCAAATAAATCAGATTTATATCCAGTTTACCATCTCTAAGAGGTGTTAATCTGACCTGAGACGACAAGCTGCTGAAGTATGGGCTGGATGAGGAAACAGCAAAGTAGACTGAAAATTGGCTGAACTGCTTGGCCCAGAGGGTAGTAGTGATCGGTGGCCCAAAGACTAACCAGAGGCCAGTAACTAGCAGCATACCGCAGGGGTCAATACTGAGTCCAGTCCTGTTCAACATCTTCATTAATGTTTTGGATGATGGGGCAGTGTACTCTTAGTACATTTTCAGATGACAAAACTGGAATGAGTGGCTAATGTGCCAGAGGGTTTTGCTGCCGTCCAGAGGGACCTGGACAGGCTGGAGAAATGAGCTGGCAGAAACCTCATGAAGTTCTGCATGGAGAAGTGCAAAGTCCTGCCCCCTGGGTAGGAACAACACCATGACATCCTGGGGGCCACCTGTCTGGAAAGCAGCTAGGCAGAAAACTACCCAGAGGTCTCCTAGAGGACACCAGGCTGAACATACACCAGCAACGTGCCCTTGCTGCAAAGAAGGCTAATTTTTGGCTAAATATTTCTAGGCTGCATTAGGCAAAGCATTGCCAGCAGGTAGATGGAAGTGATCTTTCTCCTCTACTCAGCACTGGTAAAGCCACTCCTGGAGTGCTGCATCTGGTTCTGATCTTCCAAGTACAAGAGAGACATGGACATACTGGAGACAGTCCAATGAAGGGCTGCAAAGATGAAGGAGATGGTGCATTCCGCTATGAGGAAATACTCAGAGAGTCAGGCTGGAGAAGAGATGGCTCAGAAAGGACCTTATCAATGTTTATAAGTACCTGAAGGAAGGGTGCAAAAGAGGACAGAGCCGGGTTTAACAAACCCAGCCTTAAATTCAGTTCTAAAACCACTCCACTCGTTTGGATTTTTCTGCCACACTTCGACAATGTAGTGCTTTGGGATTGTACCTCGATTGAGCAGTTTCATTTTCTAAGATGGACAGTATCAGTCAACATTTAACTGCCTGGTCCTTAACATGCTATTCCTTATTTCTAACCAAGGCTCCTAAGTTTTGCTCATTGTCCCCACTTAACTTGGGAATTCCTTTGACCACCACTTCTTCTCCCAGCAGCACTGTTCATGGCACGCTTTGCTCCACTTACCAGTCAGGGTCTCTGTGCCAAAGATGGATGTCATTCTGACATAGCCCACTGCATTTGATTGAAGCAGGAGCTTCTCAGTACTAGGACTAAGCCTACAGACCTATGGCCATGTTAGAAATAAAACATTCATGCATTCATTTTGGGCACTGCCTAGGCCATTCTTCCCTCACATTCCTACAAGCACGATGAAACAGTTCTTCATATGGGATACTTACTGTTCTCACTCTCATTGAAGCTTAAGTTGTTCAATGCAGAAAAAAAAAATGTTTTGAAGACTGAATTTGCTCTTGGACTGGAATAAAGTATGAAGAAAGCAAACTGGCTGTAAAATCCAGTATGCCCTACTGACATCGGCAAGCAAGCTTTCCTCCTGCTGCTCCCTCCCCGCCCCCCCCAGACATTCCCTAACGCTTTGGACGCAAGCCACTCTGTCCTAGATCATCCCAAGATCCTGGCTGCTATCTTTTCTCTTGGGAAGGGAAGGGGGGCGGGAAGCACACCCTACTGCCCTCTTTAGTCTCCACCCCTTTCAGAGGAGTTTTAAGACGGGAGCTGATCAGAAAGATCATAACAGAGACGTGGAAAACAGAAAGAGGCTGGTCTGGGAAGGAAATCATCAGCAGAAAATAGAAGAGAATAAACAAAAGAGGTATGTGCTACTCTACACCTGTTTCAAAAAGTGCATTTCCTGTTTTCAACGTTATTGGCATTATAATTAATACTACTAAATACTATTTAATAAAGCCTACTAGGGTATCATAGTAGTTAACTAACCAAGCTATTACTTTTCAGCTTTTGAAGATTTATAATGCTGGATAAAACTTTTAGCTTTTAGTTGCTTCAAGAAAGCCTCAGCAAGCTGTTCCAGGGAAAGGGCAAATGGCCTCAGGCTCTGAACAGCTAGCAGGGAGGAGCCTCTTGCACAGAGAACAATTCGAAAAAGAACTAGCAAAGGAAGAGTTACAAACATTCTGATGGTAAGGAGAAGCCCAGAGAGCCAGGTGTGAAAGGACAATTCATTGTTTTCCGGGGAGATCAGACTACACATTTCACCCCAAGCTCACAACCAGGATAATGGAGGCACAAAGGGGAGGAGGAGGGCGGGTCATCTTCAGTTCTTCCTAAACGTGATTCTTTTCAAATGACAGGAAATATTGAGAACGATTCCCCAAAGGAAGCCAGAGCTTGAAATGCCTGTTTTCTCCACTGCCTTCAAAGACTTCAAAATTTTTAATTATTTTCCCCAAAAGCAAGCGTTTGTCCACTGTGATATTCTAAAGAAAAACAGTACAAGTCTGATACTCATCCACTCAGTTTAGAAAGGGGATACGGCAGCACTTTCTCCAAAAGGCAGGAAAAGGCATAAAGGACCTGCAGTCCTTTGTTTGATCTAGACCAAGATGGTGGTTTATCAGCAAGAGAGCTGCTGACGCTAAAGAGTCAGAATTGAAGCAAGTATTTTATACTAGGTGACTAGAAGGGATGGGGGGGGGGGGGAAGTAACCTTTACTTGCTACCAGTGATGTTCTGTTTGACCTTGATAAGCTATACCCCTTTGTTAGGTTTTATGCCACATCTATAATATTCCCACTCTCACTTCTTAGAAAAGCTGTTATTAATAAATTAATAGTCAAAATATGCAATTTAAAATATTACTGATGATGATGCTTCAGCAAAGACACTGACTGCATCTGCATCATTCCTTATCTGCATCCAATTCCAGGTCTGTACTGAGGTACATGCTACTAGCACAATACCTGCACCATGTGCAACAACTCACAACTTGCTGATCTAGCATGGAATATCCAATCTCCAGTGAAATGCTATAACACATTAGTCGCAATAATGTTTTTCCAGCTTACTCTATTCCATATTGGCTATCATAAAAGGCATACATTAAAAAATGTATAGAGCTGACTCTTCTACAAGCAGAAAGTCCTCATTGCAAGCCTGGTTATCTACTTTATCAATTCACTCCATTCTTTAAAACCTTCATACTGTTTTTAAAACTTTGGCTTTTAGCCATGCCTCTTAATTCATCCCCCTGAGTTCTATTTCCCCCTTCTCTCTGTTTCTCTTTCAAACGGCAATACTTCTGTATTACTCACGTCTTAAGTGTGATTATGAACAAAACAGGCAGCTTCTGATTCATTTAGAATTCTAAAAGAATTAAGCCTGAGAGCCTCTAAATTTAGGGTACCATATATCCTTGTTTTACTGTACCTCAAAAGCATAGAATCAGAACGTCAGAATGACACATCTAGGCCTCTGTCTTATGCTAGAGTATTTCTTGATCAGAAAGGAAACAAGATGACAGCAGCAGGCACAAACTGCTTATGAGAGCAGTACCAGGAAGTACATTGGTTGAAGGTTTCTGCCTGGAGTCTTGTAAACATGCTATTTTTCAAAAAGCCATGTGGTTTCAGTTTGATAGGGCTTATCATTCAGAACATTCTAATTGACTGGCATGTATCATACCTTTCTCAGGACTGAAAACAAACATCCGGCAAAGCCTGTTACCAGTTTTCCATGCATAGTGGGACACCAGCCACCAGTGGCTGGACAGGCATGGGAGAGGGGAAGAAGGAAGGAAAGGCTGTAGCACTGCAATATAAGCTAGCTTGAATGGATGCAGTATCTGACGCAAGGCAACTTCAGGGATACATTCTGTAGCACTCCGCACTAAAAATATGTACAGCATAAGACTAGAATCTACTTGTACAGCAGATTACACAGGATAAACTTGATTATGACATTAAGCCACTCAAGTAATTCATAAATAGGGGCTCCTTTCATGTCAGTTTCCAAGACTGAAATAGCTCTCTGTTTCTCAACCTCCCTTCCCTCACTAAAACTAGCTATAGTTAGTTTCCTTCTGGTATCAGGCACCTAGGACTTCTTCCAATATATTAATTAGGCCAGCTCTGCAGCTCAGACCTCCCCCCAAAAAAGCGTTGCCAGTGTTTCCTTGTTTCCAAAGAATGTTAGCATGTACCTCAGAAATAAAGTCTCCACTGTTCTTCTTAGCACTTCCCACAGAATAATTAATGCTAACAGAGCAGCTCAGGTAAGTAGTTTCACTTCATGACTCTTTCCTACGTGAGGTCTAGGCTAGCAGAATCTTGTTTCTTAAAGCAGTCAGCAAGAAATTCCAGCCTCCTCAACAGATGGCAACAAAGATGACTGGTGGTGCTAACAATTAGCAATTTAAAATCCTGCAGCTGTGAGATTCAGAACACATCCCTGCACAGCTCCAATAATGAGCAACAGCTGCAGGGATTAAGGATAATATAACACAGGGTTTCAGCAGCAGCCCAGTGACTTCTGCGTGCATTGCAGCTTTGGGAATGCCACTGGCTGAGTTCAAATGCAGTTAGCATATTTCTGTGAAGTCAATGCCTGTTTGGAAAACACAGTTATTTTTTTGAAAGGCTTGCTGTATAATGCAAAATGCTTCCTAAGAGGTCAGAAAGGACTTGAAAGTATGTGGAGATTACTACAAAATCTGCATACTGATATATACCCCGGAGAGCTACTCTGGACCACATGGATTTAATCATTAAGATGTGACCCAAAGACAAAACTTGGAGCAACTAAGGCTCTCAGAAGCTGTTCCTGTGAATCTCTTCAGTCTGACTTGCAACTCTGTCTCCCCTTTGTGCAGACTAATCATGAGAAACCACTATCCAGTACCTTGTAGAGCAGGCCTAGAGACTAGGAATGGAAACTAGAGCCCACCCTCTGTTCTACCTCATCCCCATCTCTTGCTGCATAAAGCTGCCAAAGCGATTTGAGGGAATAAGCAGTTGTGATTGCATAGAAGTGACACACAGAAGGAAATGCTGTAACAATGAGAGCACCAGATCAAAAGCTAGCCTGTCAGATGTTCAACATACTCAATTTTTAGCAAAAACATACGACAATAGTAGAAACTGAAAGCTCAGCAGGGCCAAAGGGGGAGAAGCTGTAGAAATACTGAAAAATGAAGACATAGCAAGCCACGTATCATCACCACCTACCACAAAGCATCCCCACCTATCATCACCATAGTCTCCTTGCCAATGTGATCCATCAGCAAGCAGCCCTCACTTTCACCCAAAGAAGCAGCCTGGACAGAAAATACAAACCTTCTTAAACCATTGTTATTAGCAGATTTCTGTGCCACTGCAAGAAATCTCTTGGATGGGACTCAGTGACCTGAATCTCAGTTAACACTTTCTAATCAATGTTACATTCCTTTATTAGACAAGTCATCTCTTTAATAATGGGCATGATACTGTTGGCTTCCAGCAACCTTGGGAAAAAGGACTTTCAATTTCCTTCTATAAGTGTTATTCTCCAGGAAACACACTGAGTTTCCTCCAGATCTAAGAGGTTATGCTTTAGGGTTGTAGTGTTTCTACATTTATCAAGTATAAGCACAACTAGGTCCAGCCTGGCAGTTTCCTCTGTTCAGGGACACCAAGACAGCTAAGCCTAATTGCTGAGAACTGCAGAGTAGAAAGTGGGACTTAATGTAAAAAGCATTTTCCTCATTTAAAACCTTAATTTAAACTCACTACTTTGAATGTAACTCACTCTGTAAAACGCTTTTGTTGATTTTTTTTTTAACCCTCTATAGATAACTTGAGATCTGGAGATGATATGGAAAACACTCCCGTATCTCCTCCTGCTGATGGGAGCAATCACAATTACTCAATGCCAGGTAAGGAGGTAAATAATGCTCTTGCCGTCTGCAGGCACTCAACCTTGTTTTCAGCAGCATTTCCTTGCTAGCGACTCCAGCTGTCTGCATCAGACAAAAGAAGGATCGCATTCTATCACTATAAATCAGACAAAGGAAAGCCATATGAACCAGTCTATGTCTAATATGGGATTTCTACTAATGTATTATCCTGTCTGGTTTTCATTTCAGTAAGAAAAGGACCTCCAAATCTTCCTTGTGTATCTGTTCAGCCAGATACTCTTCACAGTTAGGAAGAGATCCATCACAATAACCCTTTCATTTCCTTTCCATTGGCCTCACCTTCATCATTATCCTCACATACAACTAGCCATTGATGGTTTCCATGTCCTCTCATTCCAAGCTTCACATTGCATAGCTTAAACAAACACTGCACAATTCTAAAAAGTTTAGTATCTTTCTCAAAAAAAATGTTATCCCAGCCTTCCTCTTTCTTTTTATTCTGTTTGTTCTTTTGTGCCCTATCAAAGAAGTTTTCTAAATGGGTTTCATGCTTAAAACTTTAAAATATTTTATTTAATTGGCTGCAAGAGATGTATCTCTACCTTTCTCCTCCTTCCTCCCACCCCAATTTCAGTACTTACACATGATGGATAACAAGTGAAAGGCTTGCGCCAAAGGAAGGATCACACTCCAATGCATACACATGATCCAGTCCATGCTGAGCTCCTGTTATGACTAGCTAGTAAAATATGCTCTGAAAAAAAAAAAAAAATCAAAACTAATCAAGGTACAAAGGCTCATGAGGAAACTGCAAGCAACAGCTGCTGAGCAAAAGCAACTGCTTGCTCATATTTATGTCTTTGGAAAATATTTCCTTGGACCTCCTGCAAATAGCAGAAAGCTGACAAGCTAACAGTTGCAATGCCCCAAGAGTACGTAATCACTTCACACCTGATGCAAGTACGACACATCACCAAGTTCACATCACTCAAATGACAAAAAATAACCGTATAATCAGTGGTAATTGAATGATTTGCAATTTTCAGTACCCATGCTGAAGTACTGAAGGCACTTCTCACTACTCTGATTTGCAAGACCTCAAGAGGAGGACTGTCCCTTTGGAGGCGCTTGTTCTCTCAGTTTTCTTAAGAGAGCAGTTACTCACAGAATTAACCTTCTTTGTTTGTAGGGCTGGCACATGCGTTACAAACGGGGAGCCAGATCTAGAGGTAAGCCAGGCAAGCTACAACTGCATTATCTGGAGCTCTATGAGCACAGGACAGGAAAGCAGATGATGCTGAGGGAATAGAGCCTGAAAGCTGTTCTCCATGGTTGGGGAGGAAAGGGGGGAATCTGAGAATGGCAGATTTGGAAGGCAAAATAGTAGGGTATTAATACCATCTATAGCTCAAAGAGCAAAGTCTGTCCCCCCACCCCGTTCTTCACTAGCAGAATAGATTATCCAGCAGCATAATAGTGAGAGAGATGGGACAATTTGGGTCTGGGAAGGAGAAAGAGTTGCCTGTTAGACAGATGCTCCCATCATGGATACTTTTTATCATAGAAAGAGAAGAGTTCTTTTGCTAAACCAAGTCTTTTCAGTGAATCTCTGAAAGAGATTCCTTTCTCTAATTACAGCCATTTGCACAGACTATTCATCTGGAGAAATATACCAGCACAGGGGGAGCTGGCTGAGGCTCTCAAGGAGCCGAATAGAATACTGTAGGTGCGACAATGGTCGGAGTCGCTGCCATGCTGTTCCCATCAGAGGTGAGTATGAAGAAGAAAAAGAAAGGAAAGGGTGGGAGATGACACACTGCCCATCTAATCATCCTAAAGAACTCCACTGTCAGGGAAGGACATATCACATGGAAAACCTTGCTTGAAATGAAAGCATTAATATGCATTAACTCAGGCAGAACTAAGGAGGAATGAGCAAGAGGCTGAGAAAGGCTCGTAATAGTGAACACAGAGAGAATGGAACAAAGGAAGAATGTGGCACTACATACGTTTAGTCAGGGGGAAGTAGAGCAGGCTAAAGGAGACTGACAGGAGAAGGACAGGTGGGTGCATTGCCAGCTGCTTACTTCTGTGAAATCTAACTGTTTCTTGACTTTTCTTTACTGCACAGCCTGCACTAGAAATAAATGCTACAATGGGGGCCAGTGTTCACAGGCATATTACTCCCCACAGCTCTTCATCTGCCAGTGCCACCAAGGTTTCTCTGGGAAGCAGTGCGAAATAGGCAAGTATAATATATCAGTTAATGGGAACAATGCTGATGGTTTTAGCTATGTAGTGCAGAAAGAAGAGATACTCAGAAACTGCTACTGTATACTGGGCTCTCTGTTAAGGTGTCTCTTTTCATGGTAAAGCTAATGCTACAAAGAACCTTTGAGAAGGACACCTGGGTTGATCTCAGTGTCTCTTGATAAAACACTAAGTTTTGAAGCTGAAGATATTTGTATATCCTTACGATTTGGAAAGACATTTTCACCAACTTACAAGACAAGGCACCTGGGAGCCAAGTTTAAGCAGAACAAGAGACAGAAGCAGGGTGTGATGTTGTCCTTTTAGTAACGTTTTGTTCCCTTTTGCTCAGATACTGAAGTTAAGTGCTACAAAGATGCTGGAGTAACATACAGGGGTATGTGGAGCAGGACAGAGAGTGGAACTGAATGCTTGAATTGGAGTATCAATGGCTTGATGGACCAGACATACAGTGGCCAAAGAAAGGATGCTGCTGAGCTGGGATTGGGCAATCACAATTACTGCAGGTGAGGGACTCATGACTCATGTCAGAGCTGTAAGAATCTGCCCATTCTGAGAGCTTGGGGCAAAAGAGAGGCTGTTTGATACCAGCCACAGAACACTGCATACAGGTACACATGCAGTGCAGTACAAGAGCAGCAACTGCAACTTCTACAGATAGATCTCAACTTCTGATCCATCTAGAGTAGATGTTTATGCTGGACTAAAAAATTCATGCCTTTCTCACCCCATAGTCTTCCTTTGTGCACATTTGCATCCTTCTCAGTGCCTAAAACTCCCTTTGCAAGCCAGTTCCCTGCCACCTATGCAGTTCTAGGTCCTCCTCGCAATTCTAAAATACAGTGCTTCCTGCAAATGAATTAAACTGCACAAACAAGTTAGCCAGTCCTGCTACTGGCTGTCTCATCCTCACCTCCACATACTCTTTGCTTTTATTAATTAAAATAAGAATACAAATTACTTTTGGTGGTTCAGTCCACCTCTGCACTGCTGAGCAGGATCAAGTTACTGTACTAGATGACACACTTGAGACTAATAATGACAGTTTTATAATGATGCGTAATGTCTGTATAATATTGCATAAATGCATTATGCATTAACTCTTTCAGAAACCCAGATGAAGACTCCAGACCTTGGTGCTATATCTATAAAGGGGGAAAGTACATCTGGGAATACTGCAGTGTACCCTCCTGTTCAAAAGGTACATGCAGGACAGGGAATGGACTTTAGAGCTTCCATGATTCACTGCATATATAAGGGTTCTCTGTGGACCTGAGTAACTGAAAAGTTGATATTCTCATGTTAAATCATGTTTAAGCTTTTTATATTTATGACACAGAGAGACTGACATAAGCAGAGGTAATATATAGATGCCTTGACAGAAATGGCAATAGGGACAGCTGATGGTTTACATGCATCAGTTAACATGCAGCTTTCTTATTGAAGTTGGGAACAACAACTGCAAAACTGGAAGAGGCACAGATTACCGAGGCAGTCACAGTGTTACCAGTTCTGGAGCTACCTGTTTGAGGTGGAATTCTCAACTCATTGTCAGGAAGCTATATACTGCATGGAGAAGAGATGCTTACCAGCTAGGCCTTGGCAGTCACAATTTCTGCCGGTATGTATTGTTATAGAATGAATTAAATAAATAAATAACAGTAAGCTTTCTTGTGGTACTCCTGAGGCAGGGCATGTTGTTTACATGGGTTATTAAAGCCAGGTTATTTAATCCATGTTGTTTACATGGGTTATTAAAGCAGAGGCAATACATTACAGTGGAGAATAAAGCTCACTGCCAACACTAATTTTCATTCCACTTGACTTGTGTATACTTCCCTAACATTGGACTACATTAATAGAAATTCCACACGGCCCTGTGCTCTCTGTATCTCTAGGAAAAACAAAAAAATACAGTCAGATCCCCACCTGCTCTCTTCAGGTGTCTCCTTCTCCTCAGAATCCCTGCAAACCTGGTGATACAAGTTTTTCTTCTCCTTCCTGTGCTGCAGGAATCCTGACAATGACAACAAGCCCTGGTGCCACGTACTGAAAGGAAATCAGCTCACATGGGAGTACTGTAACGTGCCTACCTGTTGTAAGGCTCCTAACACTCCTGATTCTTCTTTGAGACATTACTGTTTGGTGTGTTGCAAGCCTCTTACAGTAAAATAAGAGGTGGGGAAAAAAGCTGCTTGGGGTAAATAGGGATTCTGTAGGTCAGCTGTTATGGAAGTACCTTCTCTGCCAGAAGAGAAGACTTCAGAACTGGGAGACAGAAAAGACAGGGTTTCTTTACTATATTTTTTTCAAATCTATACAAGTTTCCTAGGAAACAGGAATGATCAGATACTGAACCGTTGATGCCAGGCAGCCTTGATGTGCAGTGACAACTAACAAACTCTTAAACTCAGTGCAAGAGTTCCTGAACACATGTTTGTCATCCACAGCCACCTGTGGCATACGGCAGCGTAGAGTACACCAGTACCGCATAAAAGTCGGCTCCCATGCAGACATTGAAGCTCACCCATGGCAAGCTGCCATCTTTGTGAAGTATCGCCGAGCACCTGGAGAGCACTTCCTTTGTGGAGGAATTCTCATCAGTTCCTGCTGGGTTTTGTCAGCTGCTCACTGTTTTGAGGAAGGGTGAGCTGAGGATTCAGTACCGTCTGGGAAATCGTACCAAAAATTCTGGAGAATAGAAGCATCCAGTATTAGCCTTACTGGAAGGGTGAAAGGTCTTGAAAAAGCCATTTACTCCACAAAGTAATTCTATAGAGTTAAACGTGACCAACGTTAAAGACAGGCAAACTGGCTGTATGGCATTAAGGTACCACAGCAAAATACCAAATAGCTGAAGAACAAAGCTGTCAGTATAGAACGCAGAGCCATCTGAAACTTGGTAACAGCAACAGCCTTACAGAGGAGGTTTGCCAGGGTGGTTCTAAGCAATTACTGCAAAAACTAAGGCAAATAGGACATCTGAGGTTAAACTGCTCGAGCAATGAAGTAGTTAATAGTGCTAAAATAAGAAAAGCAACAGTTCCAACAGCACATCTTCAATGAAAGAGTCCATTCCAGTTAACACAGGAAAAACATAAAACTCTTTCATTTTTCAGCTTTAGTACTGATCAGCTGAAGATTGTGCTGGGCAGGACTTCACGAGCAACTCCTGAGGAGAATGAACAGAACTTTCAAGTGAAGAACTACATTATGCATCAGCGATTTGACTCTGAAAATTATGACAATGACATTGGTAAGAACTTCTCTGACATCATGATTTGATAGGTTATGAATTGCTCAAGCTTGATGTTAGTCAAGTAATCACTTTTTCCCTCTTCAGCTCTGCTGCAGTTGAAATCTGACACAAAAGACTGTGCTATTGAAACAGACACTGTCCGTGCTGCCTGCCTCCCGACGCCAAACTTGCAGCTGCCTGACTGGACTGAATGTGAGATCTCTGGTTATGGCAGAAATGAAGAATGTAAGTAGAAGATACACCGGGTCCAAAGTCAGATTCCCCTGCCCTCAAAGAATTCAAGCCCTTATTATTGTTTGATGTGTGACCCCCCCAGATTATTTTAAGGGCTTATATCAGCACTCCAAAACGTACATGTAAGTGAAACATATTCAAAAAGAAGTTTTGGCCCAAGTTATTTCGTTCGTCTGAGATCTGTCAGCAGCATGGGCTAGTGGAGTCTCCCTTTAAACTTTCCAATAGTAAAAACACAGGAAATGACGGAATGGATGAGAAAAACTGCAGTCAAGGCTCCCACAGGCTCTGTACTGAGATACTTATTGCATTTAATATTAAACTTAGACATTGTCATTCTGACAGAAGTCCACTTCTGTTGAGATTTACAGTTGCAGGTAGTTGCATTATTCTAAAAGACACATTGGCTGTGCAGTGATTAGCAAGAAAGCTAAAGAGGTGATGATCCTAGATAGATATTATAAAGCCATCTAAATGAGTTAGAATAGTTCAGTTGGAAGGGACTTATGAAGATCATTAAATCCAACTGCCTGAACATTTCAGGGTAAGTTAAAAGTTAAAGCATATTACTGAGGGCATTATCCAAATGCTGCTTGAACAATGACAGGCATGGGGCATCAATCACCTTGCTGGGTGAATGGTTTTTAACAATGAGCTATTTTAAAAAGCACAGCCAGACAAGAAACAGGAATAAAACCTGTCTGGAGATATATACAGTCTGACCTATATTTCAAAAAGGAGAAAAAAAAAAAGCAGCTATTTTACTGGCATTTTCTACTTATTTCTTTTTATTCTCTTTAAATTGTAAACGCTGAAGCAGCGACTGTGAAGCATCTGTCATAAGAAGTCCTAATCATGATTTGTGCTGTTAAGGTTTTTGGAACACACTTGAAAATTTAACATATGAGTGTACCATATGCTTTTCAAGCTAGTCCTTCACATTGTTTACAGGGAGTACAGAATAAACTCATTTAGAGCAAAGGGATACTGCAATTGTAATTCAAAACTGGACTGAAAAACAATCCTGCCAATGTTCAGCTTTGTGAACACACAAAACAAAAATTAATCTATTCCATTCTAAAATAGCACACGTGTGTTCCTATCCAGTTACTCAGTGTTGTGTACAACAAAGCATCTGTTTTTTCTTAACAGAAGTCTAATAGTAAAAAGTCAAGGTTACATTTCATACAGGTAGTGATTTTTAGATGCAGTTACTATGACTTCATTTAGATTTATGTAATTTGTGCAAAGATGACTTATCCATCCATGAAACCTAGCGCTCTTTATTTTGCACCCAGTAGGAACCTCTTTAGCGTTGCAAATATTGCTTGCTAAGAAAGCAATATTCTCTCTCAACTAGATTAAAGTTGTTCTCATGAGCAAAGCAGAACCCTCAAGAATTAAAAAAAAGACCCTTTTGGCAAGGAAATTTTGCCACCCTCCCCTCCTGCCACTAGCTAGTTCTGTCTCTTCCCCAAACTGCAGAAACTGAATTGCAAAGTATATTTATAATATATATATATATATATAATAAAATACATATATATTCACATCCCTTCCAGTTTCTCCCTTCTATTCAGAGCACCTGAAGGAAGGGCATGTCAGACTATTTCCAGCTAGTCGGTGTACAACACAGCATCTAGACAACCGGACAGTTACAGACAATATGATATGCGCAGGAGACACAAGGAACCTTGATGACGCCTGCAAGGTAAAGCCAGCTCTATTCCTCTTTTCTTTCTAGGTCTGTCCTTTATAGTGTGAATGAACCAAACAAAAATCTTCAGAAAATAATTTAAAGAAGTCCTGCGTTTGACTACATGAAATTCTAGTAAACTTGTGTTCACTAGAACAGAACTGCTGGCTCCTCTTTCATTTTTTTCTCCTTTTTCTCTCCCCTCTCCTCATAGCTGAGAATGCAGGCACGTTTAATCAAGCAAATCAGAATATAGACTGAAAATTCCAAATACAGGAAATATCACAAAACTGAGCAGGAAACTCCACCTGAGCAGGGTTTCCTAATGTTTTCTCTTATGTGAGGCACCAAAACATTCAGCAGTAGGTTCTGTAAGAGATGTAGGTGCCACTCTACTGGAAAGCAGAGAATAAAATAATAAAGACCAAAAGATAGTGGAGAATGAGCAGCTGTAACATGAGAAACAAGAGAGCGCACACATTAAATTATAATACCTAAAACAAAGATTGACATTTCTTCAGTTTCAACATCTCTTTAATGTTCATGATTCACTATTACTCACAACATCGCAACAGTATAAAGAAGCCTGTACCTTTATAGTTTGAACTAGGTTTTTTTTTTGGTTTGTTTTTTGTTTTTTGTTTTTTTTGTTCTTAACAATACCTCACCTACATTTCATAAATAACTGCCATACAAAGTTAAGACACTTTAGTGTTAGATAGTTTTTGGTCTCTCCCCTGATACAAGAGAAGTGCTAGCAGAGGCTGCCTGGAACACAGAAGCTATTTATGTAAAAGCGTTGTTACTAAGATCTTGCATTAGAAGCATGGTGTCTCTTGATTTGTGAGTATATTAAACGGGATATTTAGGAAAACACAAGAGATGGCATCTAATGCACAATTAAAGGCAGTGAGAGAAAAAAACAATACAAAACACAAACAAAAAAAAGGAGATTCTTTACTAACCTGGTACTTCTCTGCAGGGTGACTCTGGAGGGCCTCTGGTCTGTATGAAGGATGATCGAATGCATTTAATTGGAATCATCAGCTGGGGAATAGGTTGTGGCCGCAAAGACATACCTGGCGTTTATACAAATGTGAATCGTTATCTTGACTGGATTCAGAACAACATGAAATCCTGAAGAAGAAAAATGAACTATCTACAATCTTGTGACCATGCCCTTGCAAATTCCTTTGAGGTGTTTTAAGGATATTAACAGGGTATCCCGGCTGCCCAGATGCTTATGTGTTTCTGTAAAAAAGGAAGACAAACTGCCATGTGTGGTAAGGGCACATTCTCAAATTACTCCCTTTTCCTCACTACAGGTTATCAGAAGCAGAGTCTTTCCCCTTACATCTCCAAGCTTTGTCATTTCATCAATCTCGTGTACAGTTGAAAACAAACGTTGGCTTGCAAAATGAAAACTATATTGTTTTGGGAATGGGAGTGAGCAGCAGGCAAAGGGGGCAGATTTCATTTCCTGAAGCTTTCATCTCCCTCTTTTGAGGGAACAGGACTCAAACATTGTCAAGGATGCTCAATGACACATGGACATATGTCTTCCATAATACTGCCCTAGGACATATATGAACATATTTCACAAAGGGGAATATTTATTAATCAAAATGATTTCCACAAACCCCTTTCCCCCCCCCCCCCCCTTGGAGGAATACTAATTTTCTAGCATTTAAAGCATGGGACTGAGAAAAGTTTCTGCCTTTGAACGAGAGGCTAGAAGAGAAAGTTTCATGATCTCATGTGGAATAACAAGAACGTATTTTAAAAGTGCAATGGAAAGACATGTACTTTCTTGCCCAAATCACAGCTGCCTGCAATGAGGTGAATCTTTGAAGGAAGTCTTGAGTTTTTTTTTGTTTTTTTTTTTTGGGGGGGGGGTAAATAGTCTTTTGATGTACTTGTATATACAATTCTGAATTTTATTTTTTTAATACTATGCAGGTATTTTAAGCTATTCTGTGCTTGTCTGATTTAACAGTAAGCTTTCCACCACTGTAAGAACAACCTACAGGTCTAAACTTGTCCACCAAAATATCAGAATCTACACTTACCCACTGAATTTACAACCACACTCTTACCAACGTAGGATCAAAAATGGATTTGCAAGTAAAAATGTTATTTATTTGGCTGTAAGTTTAAAATAAATTCCAATCAAGATTAAGCTCTTTCCTTACAAAATTTTACTTTGTTATTTAATGAAGTAAAAGAAGTAAAATTATTTGATTTTACTTCATTATTTAAGCGGATTTCAGACTCCAATAGATATAGCAAAGCTCTAGGTGTGGGCTACTTATTTCCATATCAATGTACCACTTGCTTTTTCAGTTTGGAACAGATTCATTAACAGAGTCTAAGCGATCCAAACAAACACAGGATTGTTATGTTATAAAGAAAATGTTATAAAGAATTCATTTTAGTTCTTCAGACAACGATTTATTCCCAAGCTTACAAAATCAATTGTATGAAGACATTCATCTCCCTAAGGTACGCACTATCCAAGGTCCGGCTGTCATAATTTACCTTCATCCTCAAACTTCAACTGTGCATCTTGTAAAGACCACACAAACCACTCTGAAATGACACAGATGACAGGTAAAAATTTTATTGATGCCTTTGTTGAAGGTTACATTTGCGCTGAATATGATCAGCACTAAGGCCACCTGCTGTGGCATTCACCAGTTGAACTGAAAATTGCAATTCCAAAATCGAGATGTCACTCTTCCACTGCAAGTATCCTATCACAGGCAAAACAGAATTTGTGTTAGCCTTCATTTAGGGCCACCTTGTTCCGTTCACAAGCAAGAACTACACATGCTGGACTTCACAGCCACCTGACAAATGCTGTAGTCCATAAGCTACTGTACACGTAACAAGTTCTGATACCAGAGAAATTAACACATTGGCATCTAGTGGCCAAAGAACACATTACAAACAATATGGAACAGTGCATATGCCTCATTTTATATTTATGTATGCTATACAGAGAGAGATGCAGCACAGACTGGGATGGGCTTATGAAGCAACAGCTCCGGCAGAAGGGATGGTCCCAGTGAGAAATCCAACACAGGCTTGAATCCCACCTGCACAGCAGCTAATTGAGACAGGAACTGGAATGAGGTACAGCCAGAAACATCACAAAGGTACCAGGACATAATTATTTCAAATAAAGTCATAAGCGAGCAGGAGAACATTGGTATCACCTTCATTTGTAATAGGCAGGCAGAAAGAAAAATAGGTTCCAACAAGATACTGGGATAGCAATTGTCTTCGTTTAGTTGCAGCTTCAGTTTCAGAGTTTCCATCAGAGTGCTATGTCTCCACGCAAATCCTTGTCCTGCCTCTGCCTCCTCCCTGGCTCCCCACAGAAGCCAGGAGAAACACTACCTCCAAATATTGAGGAAATAAGAACAGAAGCAATTACATTCAGATGTCACCATCTGTCAGTTATAAGATAACAAGTGCTATAGGTGGCTCTTCAGAGGATTCCATACTAAAATTTGGATGGGATTCCAGTTACTCCCCAAAGATTCAAGAAACTTTACGACCATGATAGATTACAAAATATCAAGGAAAAGTGTTCATTTTTTCCTGCTTCCTCCCTCTGTGGCACCACCCCCAATCTCAGGCTTCTTAAAATCCCATCCTGGGTGGGACAGTCTACCTTTTCATTTCTTTCAGGCTCATCAAGGCAGAATGGCCAGCTAATCTCTCTGCTGCCAAGAACTATAGCTCTCCAACCAAACATCCAGTGATGGGGAAGGGCAGATGCCAGACCATCACAGCGCAATAGAACGTTGTGGAACTTCAACTTCATACCATCTACAAAAGGGATAAAAGCCAGCCGAAACATAAGGAACAGGAAGTACAAAAAGGGAAGAAATCCCTAGAATTTCCTCTAAGACAGTAAGATGAAGGTGGTACAAACTTATATCTGACTCACTAGTCCCAAGTGACCTGAACTCCTCTCCCATCTGCTGTTGCTGCTAATACTTCAGGATCATTTAGGGATGAGGCAGCTTCAGGTTAACCTTACTTTTCCCTTCTCCCCAGCACACTAAGCACTAGTTATCCCGATCAGGCTAGAGGCAAGGGAGCAACCCTAAACAGATTGGGGAGATGCTATATCCAACAGCTAGGGATAGGAGAAACAGGAAGGTGCTTTTCCTCACTATCACGATCCTTTAAGTTCGGACTTGGAACTTGCCAGCCTTAGTCATGTATTTTATCCCCTTGAAAGGCTTGTACTTCTCCCCATACATGTCCAAGCGATTCACCTTCAGTCCTAAAAGCAAACAAATATAGTGTAAGACTGACTGCTGCCACAAACACAGACCTTCAGGACAAAGGAACAGAAGAGTGTGCTAGAGGGGCAGAGAGCAAGCTTTAGCAAGCAGGAAATGGAGGGGAAAAAAAAAGCAAAAAACACAAAAACATAAAAGTTGACAATTGCTAATTGTCAGAATCATTCTTACAAACACAACCATACTCTGAAATTATGGCTCTATGGCTCTATGCAAGAAATATGAAATTATATATGAAATTATGAAACATATATGAAATATATATGAATATCTATGAAATTATATATGAAATTATATATGAAATATGAAATTATATATGAAATTATGTCTCTATGGCTCTAAGCAAGAAATGCAAGAGGATGTAGATAGGCTGTTTCACAGAGCAACAGAGAAGAAATCCATTTATCTGTTGCCAAAGCACACAATTTTCAGATAGGACGTTCTGAAGAAAAGGTCTGAAGAGCTACATCAGCTACATGCAGAGTAAACACTTTGACAGAGAAGAAAACATTCAGCTTCTTCACCTGATGGTCACTTACCAGATATAGCCAGCTGCTGAATTTTAAACTGCAGGTTAATAGTGGGATTTTCATCGGGTTTTGATGTCCCAGCTTGCAGGTTCATGCTTCCCTTCAGACTTGGCAGCTTCTGGGGGTTTATTTTCCCCACATCCCATGAGAGCAACTTCAAGGAACAACAAATGCAGCAGTGAAGCAGAAATACAGTAACAACCTCTAAAGAAAAGTCCCCTTCCAATGACAATTTTTAACGTTTCTCTATGAAAAAGCTCTTTGTCTCAGTACCTTGCCTTTCATATTGGACATACAACACACACTCCTCTCCATCCAGTCGGGTCCTCCACTTCAGACATAGTAAAGACTTAAGGAGCAGCTGTCTCAGAGACCCTTGTTCTCCCTCTCTTTCCAATGATGTTCCCCAAAAGTCTACCATCAATGGTCTTTCCACTATTTGTGCTACAAGCCGCAGTTGCTATGGGTAACAGTGACATAGATAACACAGAATCACCTCCTTTCTATGTGGCTGAAACTGTGTTGCCTGATGCTCTACTGTGGATAAACTTTTAAGCTCGCAGAAAGATAATATTGAACCAGCGGGGAGGAGGAAATCACTAACCAACTGAAATCCTCATCATTTGCAAAGGCAAATGTCTTAGCATGCAGTGCATGACAACCAGATATGCAGAAATCCGTAAGCCAGTCACTAAACTACTGCCACATTGTACAACACCAGTCTTTGTACTTCCTGCACACCAAAACTAAATCCATTCTGGCACTGAGCTATATGCTGTGGGACATAAAACAACTTCTTATGTGCAATTGTTAAAAAAACAGGAGTATATTAAGTTCTCACTCAAGAAAAGATACTGCCTTCAGGGCATCAACATGCAAAGGCATGATCTTGAAAGGATGAATAACTCAACTTCATTTGCTGAAAGATTGACATAAATAAATAAAATCTACTTTATCTCACCTTCGTAACTGGGTCAAAGATGTGTGTTCCTTGTGAGGGTGTGAGGCTCATATTTAAGACACCTTTTGGCATCTGGCTAGTGACCATCACTCCCTCTATAGTCTTCCCCATAGTCTGCTTTGGCCCCACTGTGATTTCAAAGCGTCCCAGTGAGCCGCTATCACGGAAACTGATGTTGTGTTTAACGTAGACAGGAATTGCCACAAGACTAGAATAAAGACAATAACAAAGAAGCCTCATGAATTTCTTGCCTTCATCTTTGCTTTTCAATGTTCCCAGTAAAAGGGGCAAGGACTGCAGCAAGGAAAGCAATGAGATCTATGCTCTTTATTTACCAAATTGAAGAGCAAAGTCATAATGCTGTCCTCAAGTGTTTCTTACTATTAAAAAAAATAATAAAAAAATCAAACTTTCCGTACCTTAATTTTCCACTGTCATACAAGAGATAAGGACACTCAATGTGATTGGAGAATTGAGCAAGAGAGGGGAGAAACTTTTCATGTCACAACCAAGATGGTAAGTAGTCCCAGGCAGAGCAACAGCACTTGAACTGCATGCTTTCAATTTGACTTTTCCCCCACACTCCTTTTCAACTACTTGAGATAAGCCCGACAAAGTCTAACAAAATGCTTTATCATCTGTAACCCCAACTGCTAGTCAGAAGTCTGCTTCCAGAAGAGTGCAAACAGCTGACAAGAACTTGTAGTTTCATTAAAAAAGACATCGAAAAATTCAGCATGATTGTCAAACTAGTTTGTTTTATCTTAAAAAAATAAAAATAAAAATAAAAAATACAGGAAATTAACAGCCCAGTCACTCCATACTGCCTAATTCATTCCCACTCTAGATTGTTCATCTGCAACTAGTTTTTGACAGATGCAGTTTGACCAGTAAAAAGAGACAAGAATCACTGCTCCAAACAAGGGGAAAACACGTTTTTTTAAAAAAGTGCTAATTAACACACACCCCTATTTCACATGGCACAAGTAGTTACCTAATCTTTAAAAGACATTCTCCCCCCTTCCCTCTTTCTAGTCAAGAAGATCCAAATTCCATAATTCACTGCACTAAATTCACCACTTACTTCTGAGCACTGACATGGTAAGACAGCAAGCGAAAATTTCCGTCAGGAGGAATAAAGGAGAGTATTCTCTCTGACTCCCAGTGCTTAAACCGTACACATGGATGAAAGCTGACATCATCCAACAACCGAGGGTTCTGAAATAAAAGAAAGGTTAAAGAACGCAGTATTACTACTTAAGTTCTTTAATCTCCTATCCAAAAAGGGCCCAGCATTCGACACTCTGCACCTTTGAACATATCTACATTGAGACATTTTAAGCCATTTGATGCTGCTACCTCTGTGCAACAGCGGCACTCAATATCCTCAGTTCTAATCAGACTGCACATTAGGAAAAATTTCTTTACCGTGAGGGTGGTCAAACACTGGAACAGGGTTCCTAGGGAGGTGGTTGATACCCCATGCCAATCAGTGTTCAAGAGGTATTTGGATAATGCCCTCAATAACATGCTTTAACTCTCGGTTAGCCTTTAAATGGTCAGGCAGTTAAACTACATGATCTCTTAAGATCCTTCCAAGTAAAATAGCCTATTCTATTTTTGCAAATTCCATCATGTTAAATAATTATATTGATGCATACTAATAAAAAAGATGGCCCTTTAAAATATCTGCCTAAAGCACTACTATATCATAGAAACTTAGTCACAGAATGTGCTAACAGTACTTTCAACAAAGAACCTGAAAATAAAACCTTTACACTCAAAGTTGCTGAAGTTCACTGTAAGTTCCACCTGTCAGTTCTTTCTCTTTTTGTTTGGTATACTCAGGTTCTGATCTAATTGAATTCATCACGGTGAGACTGAGATCTTAGTAGCATGGCTGGGAAGCCCTTTTCAAGGATTTAAGTAAAGATACATCCTTGAGCTTTACCATAAAGGAAAGAGTAAGGTCTGGCATCCCAGTCAGCTTGACACAAGCATCAATCACCCCTTGGATTTCAGCAGTAATTGTGGAACCTGCAACATTAAAATAAACACAGGAGGTTACGTGAACCTGGTCAAAATTCATTACAACATGGAAAAACTATCAACAAGAAAGAAGGGAATTTAATGTCTTTATGAATTGTCATGGCTCATTGTGTTGCCTCGACGTATTTCTCATTCCCAACCTCTTTTAAAGAAGATGCATATAAGACCCACCGATGCCAGTAACTTCCATTCTAATGGCCAACAGCAATAGCTCCCAACTCTAACAAGACTAAGATACATTAAAACTAAGGAGATAGCCCTGTACGGAATTTCCTGTCGCCTTCTATTTTCTCAGTACAGAGTTGCTTACAAGACCTCATGAACAGTCTGAAGAGGAAGACGATTTAAAATTTTGATACTTCTCTAAAAGTTTTGACTGAATAGCACCTATAAGCTGGCAACATTCCAAAGTAAGAATAGGAATAAGGCTTCCCACACAGAGATGAGGGGGCACCTCTTTGGAAAACATAAATCCCTCTTCCGGCACTATCAGGACAACTTATCCTTGTCTTAGCCAAAAGCAACTCCCATACCTGATTTGTCAATGATTGCATCTATTTCCTCAATCACATCAAAATATGCCTCGTTGTTGGTATATTTTACACCAGTACGTCTCCAAGGCACCACTGATAGCTGTCCAGTAGGAAGCTGGTCACCCACATTAGTGCTTCCTAGAAAAAGAATGGTAATTGTAACAACCACAAAAGATAGACAATGCTCCAGAACAGGTTCCTGGCCTCACCCAACTAGATTGTAATTAATTTCCAAGAAACCTCTGTCTCTTTGTGGAAGAACAATTACTCTTCCAGACTCCTTGTATTCTACAATTTGCATCTCTCCCACATCCAACTCCAGAACATATCACAATAAAATACAGGAAAAAGTAACTAAAAGACAAAACAAAAAGCCACTGATAAAAACAAACAAACAAACAAAACAAACATGCAGCTAGTGCTGGAACCAGAACAAACCTCAAAGAAAAGCACTAACACAGGACTCCCAAAAGACACCTCTGCTGGGGTTTAGAAAGGTATAGAACAACACACGTTTTCTTCACCTCCGTCCAGATTTACTTCTGGAGGAATACTGCCACATGGCTTTACCAGTTTATCTACTTTTTGTTTCCTTGTACCTGTGATGGTGTTGACAACTGTTCGCAGGATTGTTGGAGGTTTTATCAGTTCCTTGAGAATATTGGATTCTGTTGCCAATGGAAAGCCATTGTCTAGCATCTCTTCCAGCACCTCATAAACCACTACAACATTGTCCTTGATCATCACCTCTGAACAGACACCAAAGTAATCCTGTTCAAAAAAAATAATTACTTAATCTCTAGAGGAGAGACTTAGTGATCATTCAGTTCACCGTGTGTCCTCCCACACAGAAATAAATCAAGCCTCTTCTTGCAAGAGGTGAAATAGCATCGAAGCTCCTCACATTAGCAGAAGTATATCAGAGAGACTGAACACTTCAATGGGGAAGCACAATTTTAAGCATACGTCCAACCACTGCAACAGCAAGCTGGCAAATCACTGCATCATCAAGTGTTCCTATTTCTTTTCTATACAATGGGATTTGCTCGGATAGCCAAGAGATTTTTTTAATTCCCACTTGAAAACAGCTCTATTGTAACTGTTTAAGCTGCTATACTAATTAACGTACATTTCCTGCAGTACATTTTTGGCCTGAACATGAAACAGAGCTGATTTCCATTTCAACAGAAGTAACTCAGATTGACTGTAAGAAGGCTTATAACTAGTTACTCCAATACTGATCATGGCTACAAAAAGAGAACTGCAGAATGATGGCTGGGAATACAACTGTCACAACGTTCTTTGGAATTTCCAATTAAATTACTTTTCCATGCAAGCCATGTCTAGCCAAATAGCTCAGCAGAGCATGAGAACCAGCCTCAGGCAACCTAAAGAAAATATAACAGGTCTCACCAACAAAAAGCCAAGCACAAGAAACCCCATGCTGCTTGGATTCAGACCCTGGGGATTAAACGAAAACAGTCAATACATGCACTGAGCTCAATGAAAGATAATTCAGAGCCTACAGAGAATCACGGTCTGACTGGCACTTGGAAGCAAAGCTCATGTGATACTCATCTGACCAAGCACTCACATTTCCTGTATTCTGGTAGGATGCTGGTCACGAGATATTTCAAATCCAGACTGCACAATCATATTGCTGGCAGGCAAAAGAGGCACGTTCTGCCTTTTACATTCCCAGACTGACAGGCAGTCATGTCAACTACTGCACAGAGGAAATACAGCTACTTTGAGGCAACTCCCATCATTGTTTTTTTCAGGGAGTATGATTCCCTTCTGAGAAACATCATCGGATGTATACACGTGGGCAGACTGTCACCGACTGACTAAAGCACACGAGCTGCACAAACTCTTTATAGAAAAGTCCAGCTCGGTCTCGTTTCACAGCTCCTAGGAGATGGAAGACCGCAAAACAGAAGTGCAGCTCTCGGCTGCTGAGGTGTCCTGCCGGCGAGCACATGCTGATTTCAAAACCACCCTGGGCAGTCCCTTCCTAACCTCCCAAGCTCTCAGGACCTGCGGGAGACCCTCGTTGGTGCAGGATGAGCGTCAAGAGACATGGAAAGGAGAAAAACAACGGCGGCCAGCCCTTCCGTCCCCCTCCCGACCGCCTCTGCCCTTCGCCAGCCACCTCCCGGCTCCACCCGGCCGCCCGCGCCCCACCGCACCTGGAAGGTGTCGACGACGCGGTGCAGGAACTCGATGACGAAGAGGGGCGGCACCTCGCTTTGGATGACGGCCACGAAGAAGATCTTGTGGCGGTAGACGCTGAGCAGGCAGTGGTGCGGCGTGGGGATCACCGGCGGCACGTTCTCCGCCTCCGAGGCCCTCTCCTGCGCCTCGAAGAAGTAGTCACAGACGGAGCGGCTGACGGCGCTCTTCCAGTGCTTCTCCAGGAAGATGTCCCCCGACGCGTTGATCAGGAACAGGCTGTGGATCATGGCGGCGGCCGGGGCAGGGGCCGGGGCAGGGGCCGGGGCGGTAGCCGCAGCCGAGCCGGGCCTGGCCTGGCCTCCCCTCCTCCGCCCCCCCCCCCGGCCCGGGCCCCGGCCCCCCCCCCCCCCCCCCGGCCCCCCCCCCCCGGGCGCGCGGAGCGGTAGCGCCGAGAAAGCCCCCCCCCCCCGCAACCTCTCGGGGCGGGCCCCGGAGCGAGCACCCCGATTGGGCGGTGCGCTAACAGCCAGGCCCAACAGGCCGAGAAGAGGCCCGCGGCCGCTGACGCACGCGGAGCGGCCTGCCTGGGCCGCAACCGGCCTGGAGAGCGAGCCCCACGGCGCCGCGTAGCGCCGGCTGCGGGCAGAGCCGCCGGGAGGGGGCGGCCCCGCCCCAGCCCTGCCGGCCGCTCCTGCCAGGCCCGCGGCGCCCCCTCGCGCGCTCCCGGCAGCGCCGAGGCCCCGGGCTCCAGGCGCCTCGAAGGCGGAGGCCGCCGCACCTCCACCGTCCTCCCCGCCGTGAGGGACTCGCCCCGGCCTTGCAGGTGGGGGGGCCGCGGCCGCACTCTTCGGTGGAGGCTTGCGGCCTCCTGCAGCGGCAAGCCGAAGGGGAACGGAGCCCCTCCCTAACTTTCTTTAAACTTTTTTCTTTTTGTGGTAGACGTCTGTCTGTACAGCCTGTGAAACTTTGTACGTGACCCGGTTCCGCAGCGAGGAGCGGCCAGTCAGATGTCTTCCGCTGCGCTGTTCCACTGGCTTGCTCGCCACAGAGTAGCAGCGCTACTGAAAACGCAATCCAGCCACAGTCAAAATTACAACTGTCGTGCAAAAGGCATCTGCGTTCTAGGCTGAGCGACTCCTTTGCACAACTAGAACAGGTGACTTGTGTACGCAGAGCAGGTCTCTCGACTTCTGAGTCAAGCAGATGCCTTGCCAATAATTTCCTGATTTCACTATCATTACAGTCCAAAAGGGCTGCTCCCATCAACTCCTTTGAGAACTAATGTAAATACAACAACAAAAAACTTTTTATACCATGAAATAAGCTGTCTGAACATACAACCTTTATTACGGGGAAAGTAAGGTAGGTGACAGACTACTGGTTAGGACTGCTGCAAAAGCACTGAAAAACTCGGGTTCGAGCCTCCACTGCTAACTATTCTACAATGTTGTGGGCATATCTCACTGACAGTTATAGTAGCAAATTTGGAGGATGAGTAAACAGGATGGATTGATCATGTCACAATGCAAAACAAAAAAAAGGCAGTACCGTTTAACATTGATTTATAACTTACACTCGTCATTTGTTTCAAGTGCGTTTTTAAGCAGCAAGATATTTTTTAAATGTCTAATTCAAATTACTGCAATGAATTTTGCATTTCAGAGCAAGAAAGTGGTAAAAATTTTCATTTAATTATAGCATCCTGTTATAAATTTAAAATAAATATGTATGGTTTTAACATCATCACTGCCTAAGAGGCTTCTGGAGTTTGTATTAACAGAAGTCATATAGGCATTATAGACAGAAAACAGCAGCACATAGTTAAGTGTATGCAACAGCATAAAACCTTTATAAATTTACCAGGTTCTCTGCAAAACTTAACCCTTTCTGTTTTTAACCAGAAAAATAAAGTCTACAGTCATGGGATACTTCTTTTCAATACAGGCTTTTATTTCTTGTCTCATAAAATGCAATTCAGTTTTCACTGAATCATACGTTGTTTAAAAACCTTCATTTTCATCCAATTGCTTGCACTCCTCATCAAAACAGTTAATAAATTACCTAGTTAAGGATGTTGTTACTTCTTTATATTTCCTATGGTAACCTTGGTTTCTTTAGTCATCAAGAATGTCAGTGCCAATGCAAAAGAAACCATAGGGTAATAAATTATTTCTGCACACCAAAGGTAAAGGTTGCAGAAGGATGAAGGAGAATACATTTGTTTATAATCCTATAGATTTATGGAAGACTAATCACAAGAGATATCTTGTCAAAATCCCTTGAGTAGTCTGGCCTTTGAAGAGTTGCTGTGTAGCTGGGATGCTAACTTGAAATTTAAACTTTTCCAAGACTTCTCCTGTATCTTGTTGGCACCTGCAGAGAACAATTAACTGTTACACCACTGTTTACTGCTGCAGAAATGCAGCATGTCTGCTTCCAAACTGTTAGCAGAATGATCACATTTTCTTCTGAACATCAGAAATGGTTTTTTCCACAAGGGGTTCGGGAGCTTATATAAACTGGAATCTAAGAGAACATAGCAGAAGGTGTAGCCCGAACAGACTGTCATGTTGCTGGTCAATTTAGTGGCAGCCTGAAAACAGTTCAGTAAAGGTATTATTCTCTTGTGAAAGTGCATGAACCCCCAAAGAAAAAGAGCAAAGAATTTGTTTTGCAACAAAATGCTATTGCCAAACTGTACACTGTCTTCACGAAAAAGCAATCCCTTACTATCCGTTGTTTGCTGTATGTAGAATTCAGATTATTTAACTGTTAGCTTGTGATAGTTTCACTATTACATACTGAGTCGTTTCAACAATGCGTAAGTATCGTTTAGCTTACATTATTCTCTGGAAATTACATTTATATATTCATTAGCTTTTCAGAATTTAACACCACAGCCGTGGAATTCAAGGCACTGAGGTATGTGAATTTCCACCCTTCCACTCAGGAAGAGGTGGGAGAAGAGATTAATTTGTATGGCGAATCCAACTCTGGGAAGGGCAGAGCTCTGCAGTTCACATGAGAGGAACAGAACAGTTTATCTTGTACAAGAGCACCTCAAGCTCCATTGGCTTCCCAAACAGTTCAAGTAACAAGCAATTCATGTTCATACTGAAAAACCTACTCTGTTAAAACATCAAAAGATTTCCTCTTGCTCAAAAGAGAAATTTCTCACCACAAGACACTGAACAAAGCCATTCAGAAAACACCACTTTGTTGCTTTATCAACTATCTTTATGATGTTTCTTAAGATTTTTTCTTTTCTGAAAAGGGAAACTTGCATGAATCTTTACCCAGCAGTTGTCGTTTAAGATAACACTGAAAAATGTGTACCTGACATCGTGCATACACAGCTGTTTTTAAAAAAGGTTAGGGAACTGCGGGCAGCACGTAACCACACAGTATAAATAAAAAAGTGAGATTATTTTAACTGAGTACAACCTAGGAGAGAATGTAATAATTTTGTAAAATTAGAATTTGCTCTTTGCTCTTTTCTGTCAACTTTCGACAGACACGAGGTCCAATGCCATACACCTACAGGGCAGAGCCTAGGGTGGGTGCTCTCCATCGGGTCCCCTCTGATTCCTGTGACAAAGAACCAGCTCTGTGGAGCCTAGTGCAGAACCAAGACCAAAATACATAGAGATCCTAAGTTATCTCCGTACTCATGTTTTGGGAACATATTTCTACACAATAAACTAAAGCTTATCACGATGATGTGCATATCAAAGATGTCGAAAGTTGATGAAATTACCTCACAAAGCCGCCTAACGAGAGAGCAGTTTTCAAGCACATGCATCTGCGTGGCACGGGCACGGCACGCGGCTCCCCACGCCAAAGGGCACTGTTATTTCAGAACACACCACGGCAGTGTCTGTAAATCAGAAGAACCACGCGTCGCCGCTCCAGACGCGAGCTCAGTTAAGCTCCACAGCCGGATCTCCTTCCCACCCTGCGGGCCGTGATCACTCGTTCGCGGCGGTGACCCAGCCTCCAGCCGTGCCCCTGAGGCACAGCCTCGCGCCTCCAGAGCGCGGAGATCTTCCGCAGCCGCGCGGCCCCAGCTCCCGGCAGGGCGTCGTTTCCAGGCGGCCTTCACCGGGCGCCGCCGCCGCCTTCCCGCCCCGGCCGGCCGCGCACGCCCTGCCCGCACGGAGCCCCAGGCCGCCCGCGGCGCCCGGCTCCGCCTCTCCCCGCCGCGCGCT